>JBBMKD010000102.1:150653536-150671068 GCA_037834095.1 Argya squamiceps
TGGCAGTGGGAAGCCATTCCCTGTGTCCTGTCCCTCCATCCCTTGTCCCAAATTCCCTTTCCAGCTCTCCTGGAGCCTCTTTAAGCCTTGGAAAATTCTCCAAAGTTTCCTTCCCATCTCCAGATGATCACCCCCAAACTTCTTCCCATTTTCCTGGGATTTCATCTCCTGAAGGCCACATCTGCCTTCACCCACTCTGTCCCTTTATCCTTCACCACCAAAAAGCAGGGAAAAGAAATCCCTGGATTGAAGCAGGGCTTGTTTTCCCTACGGAAAACCCACGCGCCCGATCCGTCGGCACCAGGGCCGGATCCCGGCAGATTCTGGGCCGCCCCTTTCCCAAGGTGCTGCTGACATTTTCCCTGTCTGCCTCGTTGTGTTTTTTATTGATCTTCCCTTTCTCTGCTCCGTGTGCCCTCCGTGCTGGGATGGAAATGATTCCCAACGGGGTCTGTGTGTTCTGGAAAACCGTTGGAAACAACGTTGCTTTGGGAAGCGCCGCTGTGGAATTAAATTTTTTTTTTTATTGATCTTCCTCTCACACCCAGCTGGGAGAGGTGGTGGAAAAGCATGGAAAAGTGCAATTATGGGGTGGTTTCCTTTTGTGGAAGAGGAGGATGGACGATGAGGTGCCTCGGAATAACGCGGGGATTTCGGTCGGTTGGGAATTTCAACCCGCCGTCGGTGCGGGGCGTTGGGATCACTCAAATCGTGGGATCATGGAATGGTTTGGGTTGGATGAGGATGTAAAGGTCACACAATTCCACCCCCTTGCCATGGGAAGGGATAATTTCCACTATCCCAAGTTGCTCCAGGCTGGCCTCAGACATTCCAGGGATGGCACAGCCACGTTTTTTCTGGGAATTCCATTCCAGAGCCTCACCACGCTCCTGGAGAGGAATTTCTTCCCAATATCCCACCTAACCCTGCCCTCTTGCCTCCATTCCCTGTCATCCATCATTCCATGCCTTTTCCCAAAACCCTTCCCCAGCTTTTTTTGGGGATCTCTTTGGGCTCTAAATCTTTTCAAAAGCTCCAAGTGAAGCTGTCCCTGGATTCTGAATTTCCAGGTGGACTCGGAAGGGAAATTGCTGCTCCTTGAATATCCTGTCTTCCTTCTTTTCCATATTCCAGGGTTATTTTTGATCTTTTTGGGGTCCATTTTTAAATTCCTCACTGCACCCCCAAGCTGCCCTGAGCACGGACACAAGGATTTGGTGGATCTATGTGTGCATCCTCAATTTTATTGGGAATTAAGCTGCCTCTCAGGGGTTTTCTGGATCCATTTTTGGACCTGGACTTGGATTTCTGGATGCTTCCTGAGGTTCTCTGCTCCCTTTAATCCAAAGGGTGCATCCATGGATCCGTGATCCCCCCAAAAACAGGGAAAGGAGGAATCCCATGGAGCCTTTTCCCAGCTGGGCTACTTGGAAAAAATAAAAAAAGAGTAACAGACCGAAAATCCTCAGCAAGATTTAATGTAGTTGGGAATGTTTGGGAATAATTAGGAAAAGGGAAAAAAAATAATTAGGGAGAGGGAAAAAAAATAATTAGGAAAAGGGAAAAAAATAATTAGGAAAAGAGGAAAAATTCCTTTTGGAAGAAGAGGAATTGAGGGATTTGTGCTCAGAGATCTCTGTCCATTTCAGTGGGCTCTGGGTGAGGATTTTCTTTCACTTCCCAGATAAAACAGTGGGATTTGGGTCAGAGGTTGTTGGCTGAGGCTGCTGGATTGGGAATCATCCACAGGGCAGGAATTCTTATCAGTCATGGAGTCATGGAATGGGTTGGATTAAAAACCATCTCATTCCAACCAACCCCTGCCGTGGGCAGGGACACCTTCCCCTGTCCCAGGTCGCTCCAAACCCTCTCCAGCCTGGCCTTGGACACTTCCAGGGATGGGGCAGCCACGGAATTCTCTGGGAATCCCATTCCAGCCCTCACCACCCTCGCTGTGATGAATTCCTTGCCTTAAATCCAGTCTGAATGGGTCAGGAGTCCCGCTGGGTTGGAGGTTTTGGGTTGCTGGTTCCTGTGGGGATGGTGCCAGGCCGGGAGAGGCTTCCCTGGGGATTGGTGTGTCCCTAATTAAGTGTGTCTGGATTAAATGGAGCAACAAAAAAAACACGGAAAAGCCTCTTTATTTTCCATTAATTCCACATTTAAATTGATTTCTCATTGTAAACCTCTGCTTCTCCCAAGGAGCTGAGGCCGTTCCCTTCCCTATTCCCACCTTTTGTGCCTTTTCTGGGAGATGCCCTCGGTTCTGTCAGATCTGCCAGGAAGGAGAAAATTCCAAATTAATCCATCCTTTTAGGAGCCTTTTTCTTTTCCCCTTTCTTCTCCTGCCTCTCCAACATCTCCTGAATGTCACCTTGGGGAGTCCATGCTGTTGGGGATTTTCTCTTCGGAAGTGGGTGCTGCTCCCCTCCCCCCAAAAAAATCCCACATTGATCCAGAGATTTTCTGTCTGGGAATTTTCTGTTTTAACAGGGAGTTCCTGAGGTTTTTTTTTAATTGGGGCAAATCCCGTGCCCAGAACTCTCCAAACCCCAATAAGTCAGTCTGGAGTAATTCCTGTTCTGTCACACTCCAGCTCACCTGAACAATTCCCCCTTTTTTTTTCCTCGGCTGGGAGGGGCACGGAAAGGGATTTTTATCAGGATGGAAGTGGGGGAATAACATCAAAGAATGGGTTGGGTTGGAAAGGGAGCTTAAAAATAATTCCCAACCCCCTTCCATAGGCAAGGACACCTTCCACTATCCCAGATTGCTCCAAGCCCTGCCCAGCCTGGCCTTGGACATTGCCAGGGATGGAGCAGCCACAGCTTTTTTGGGAATTCCATTCCTGCCCCTCACCACCCTCATCGTAATCCTCAGAGCACAGAACAAGGTTGAGAAAGATTTTTTTTGGGGGGGAAAACCCCTGGGAATAACACA
Source organism: Argya squamiceps (assembly GCA_037834095.1). Taxonomy (NCBI): domain Eukaryota; kingdom Metazoa; phylum Chordata; class Aves; order Passeriformes; family Leiothrichidae; genus Argya; species Argya squamiceps. The sequence goes on from JBBMKD010000102.1 coordinate 150,656,477, forward strand.
GGGGGGAAAACAGGTCTTAATTTATCATCTCCAGAGTCCCCCAAAGTGGTTTTTTTTTTTTTTTGGGAAGCTCCAAACAGGAAATTAACACGAACCCTTAGGAGGAGCCAAGCTGGGTGTGCAGGAGGAGCAGGTTTGGCAGCAGATCCCGACGCTTTTCCACGTAGGAAATTCCCAATCCAGATTTTTAAGCCACAAGTCAGATTTGCTTCTTTCCATGTGTTCTTCCTGGGGCGTTGCCTTGGCCTTATCAGCTGATTAAGTGTCTTATCAGCTCATTAATGCCTTATCAGCTCATTAATGCCTTATCAGCCCACGGAGGGGTCTGTGACCTTTGGAATTCTGAGGTGGCCATCCTTTAGGGCAGTAGGGATCCTAGAAAAATCAGGATACTCCTGGCATGTGAAAATATCTTCCCTAAAGGCTTTTAACTGTGGAAAACGTGGCTTTTGGAGGGGGATAATTTTGTGGGAATACCTGGATCAGGGAAGTGACATTCCTACTGTGCTGAGGATCCTCAAATCCCAGGATTGGGACGACAAGAAGGACATTGAGATGCTGGAGCATGTCCAGGGATGGGAATGGATTTGGGGAAAGGTCTGGAACACCAGGGGGTTAAATCTGAAGAAAAGTAGTTTTTTTAGGGATAAACAGTCTGAGCTGAAGAGTTGTCCCCTCCTTGTGTCAAATCCCACTACAAAGCCAGGAATTCCCATTCCATTCTTCGTTCCCTTTCCCTCCAATGGAACCTGGAAAACTCCTAAATTTGGAAAACTCAGAGCCTGGGACCGAGTGTCGGATATTTTTAGTGCCCAGAACGGTTTTCCTGCGGTTGGTTTTGTTTCCTGGAGAACCTGGAAAAGGGAATTTCAGAGGGTACAAAGGTGGAAGCAGTTAAAGGTCGTCGGTGACTCACGGATCTCCCTCCACCCACATTCCCCGATCCAAGCCTCCTGCTGCTCTTTTCCTGATTAATTTCAGATTTTTCCTGGGTGGCAGAAATCATTTCACCTTCAGGAATGCTCTGAGGAGATCTTGGAGCTTCTTCCAGTGCCTAAAGGAGCTCCAGGAGAGCTGGAGAGGGGCTTGGGATAAGGCATGAAGGGACAGGACACAGGGAATGGCTTCCCACAGGTTGGGTGGGATATTGGGAAGGAATTCTTCACTTTGAGGGGCTGGGATGGGATTCCCAGAAAAGCTGTGGCTGCCCCATCCCTGGAAGTGTCCAAGGCCAGGCTGGATGTGGTTTGGAGCAATCTGAGGTAGTGAATGGGTTTTGATCCAATCCCTTCCAACCCAACCCATTCCATGAATTTGTGAATGGAAGAACGTAAAGCTCCATGGAATTTTCACTCAAGGAGTATTTGGAGAGGGAATGGAAAGGCACAAAAGTCCAAGGGGGTCTGCAAAAACCTGGAAAACTGTCAAAAAACAGGGATTGGGAAGGAAAAGATAAGAGGGGAAGGAGGAATGAATTACTTTTGGACCTCTGTAGGTAAAAAAAGTAGAATTGTGGAATTGTTTAGGTTGGAAGGGAGCTTTAGGGTTGAGCCCCAGCACTTCCAAGGCCACCACTGACCTTGTCCCCAAGTGCCACATCCACAGGGATTTTGGAAACCTCCTGGACAGCCCTTTCCAGGAGGAATTCTCCCCCCCAAAAAAATATCCCACCTAAACCTCTCTTTGATGCCACTTGAGGCCACTTGTCCCTCGTTCCCTTGGGAGAAAATCCCGACCCTCTGACCCAACCTCGGAGCAGAAACGTGGTGGGGAAAGGAAAAAAAAAACCAATAACTGTGGAATTAATCCAAAGGGACAGAAAACTCTGGGAGAGGAAAAGTGGATGTGAAGGAGGCCAGGGATGCTCCAGGCTACGGGTGGAAGTTGCGTGCACGGAGAGGGACGTGGAGGCTCTTTGATTGTGATCAGGAATGAAGTGCAGGCTCTGGGAAAAAAAAACAAAACAAAAAAAACCAGGGAAGTTTGGAATGGTTGTGAGGAAAACGTGGGAGATGCTTCAGTTCCCAAGTGGCAGCCAAATTCCTAAATCCCTGTTTATGAGGAATGGAAAAATATTCCGGCCAAACTTAAAAATTCTGGGGAATAAAGGGAGATTTGGTGTCGCCTCTGTGGGTTTTTTTAGGAATTGGTGTTCCTGGAAAGTCGTGGAGTTAGGGAAGCCTTTGAGGTATTTGGGGTGGGAAGGGCAGGAATAAATGAGTTTATGGATTTGCCTGAAATTGTGGGAATTAGAGTGGACCAGATGGGCTTTTTAAGGGAGAAATTTGGAACTTCTGGAATAGTGGGATAATATTTTCTGTATCGGATAAATACATAAAAATCCCTTTTTTAATCAGGAAAATTTACAGCTGGAATTGCTGGAGCAGGAACAGGAAAAACCTTGGGGCAAGGGTCAAATCACCAAAAAAACCCATCATTCCATGATTTGAGGATCTTCAACTCCTTCATAGAACTGAAAAATTCCAAGGGAAAGTTTGGGATTGGGAGAGGTCCTGTCATTCATCCCAAACATCTGAGGGACGAGGGAACAGGCAGGATGGGATCTCACAGAGACTGTCTGAGGATGCCCCAGAACAGATTTTTCTGGGGAGGATCTTTCTCCATGGATGAACCTTTGTATTTTAGACAAAATTTCAATAAAAAATATGGCTGTAGCAGGAGCTCCACGCTTGGAGAAATTCCAAGCAGAGCTTGGGCACGAGGAAAACATTTGGGAAGATGCTGATGGGGCCGGATGGATTTGGGATCTGCTCCCAGGGAACAGGGGACAGGACAAGAGGAAACTCAAACCATGCAGGGGAGGTTTAGGCTGGATTTTGGGAAAATTCCTCCTGGGAAGGGCTTGGCACTGAGAGACTCAGGAATATTTTTGGCTGGGAATGATAACGAGGCCTTTAATGCATTATCCATTATCCATTTGAGGCAGGAGATCAGAAGAAGTCCAGTGAAAAATCCAAGGATGCAGAAATGGGAATGGCAAAGGGTGTGGGATCTCTCCTTGTCTTCTAAATCAGAGGGAGAGGCTCCAGTTGAGCTTCCAACCCTTAAATCCACCAAAACATATTTCCAAGGAATTCCTTTTTCCCCCCTATTTCTCAACTTAAATGGGAATTCTTCCAACCTGCTCCGTGTGTTGCACTTACTCCTTTCCCAATTTTAGTTTCTCTTCCCCTTGACAAATTCTCTTTTTTATTCCCTTTAAAAAGGCCTTAAAACTGCTCCAAAGGGCAAAAATATTCCGAGCAGATTTGGGATTTTTCCCACATCTGACTCAGGAACTCTTCTGTCAGCTGGAGGAGGAGGAAGAATAATTGAAAATATTCAACCCTTCACGAGCAATGCTCCAAGAACATTTCTAATGCAGCCGGAATAAGATTTGGTTTTTGGAGGCTCTCTCGGTATTGATTTGTTGCTTCAATTTGTTGGTTGTGCAAGGAGGGAGGAAAAGGTTTTATAAAAAGATTTCTGAGCACAGCCAGCGATGGCTGGGCCATCACAGAGTTGCTTTGGCTGTTCATGGTTAATTTGATTTCTATTTAAAGCCAGCAGGGATTTATTTTGTCGCCTTTCGAAGGAGAAAAAGGGAGGAGTGGGCGGATCTCATCGGGACCCTGATTTAGGAGATGTCTCCTCCTTCTCCCACCTCAAATCGGAGCTTTTTTATCCCTTAAATTTCCGTCTCACCCTCGCCTGGGTGCAAGTGGCATTTGTCAGCCTGAGGAGAGTAAATTACAAACGTGCTAAAAAAAAACCCAAACCTCAAAACCCAAAAAAAAAAAAAAAAAAAAAAAACCAACCAAAAAAACCCAAATCTTGATGTTGAAGGAATTTTCCTGCCTCTCCTCATCATCTTCCCTCTTTTTTATTTTTTTTTGAAGCTGCACTTTTCAACCGTAGCTTCCCAGAGCCACGGGTCAGTGGTTTTGAGATTGGCAGATGAGATTCCCCCCGGCCCCGACGTCGCTCCGAGGAATCCGTGTCCGGACAAGCGGAATTGAGCCGGGTGGGCACCGTTGGGTGAAGAACCCAACCAAGGCCTTGCTTGGGGGTTTGGAAATGACCTCAGAGTGTCTGGCAGTTCCTTTTCCTCCCTGGAAATTTGTTGCCCAGGCAGTTGAAAGAGGTTTTTTTTTAATCTCGGTATTGGAGTTGAGGTTGGATTTCTGGGATCTCTGTGGGCTGGGAACGCCGCGTCACCCCGGGGATCTTTGCCTCAGTTCCTGAGCTGGTGGTTCTTGATGAGTTTCTGCTGAAATATTTGGGTTTAAAGGGTCTCAGTTGGACAAGCTTTGAGGATTTGAATTGATTTTCCTTCCTCTCAAAGCATTGGATTGTGTTGGAAGAGGCTGGGAGAGCTGGGAATGTCCAGCTTGGAGAAGAGAAGGATCCAGGGAGACCTCAGAGCCTCTTCCAGTGCCTAAAGGGGCTCCAGGAGAGCTGGAGAGGGACTTTGGACAAGGGATGGAAGGACAGGACACAGGGTATGGCTTCCTGCAGCCAGAGGGCAGGGATAGATGGGATATTGGGAAGGAATTCTGCCCTGGGAGGGTGGTGAGGGGCTGGGATGGAATTCCAAGAAAAGCTGTGTCTGCCCTATTCCTGGAAGTGTCCAAGGCCAGCTTGGACAGGGCTTGGAGCAACCTGGGCTAGTGGATGTTGTCCAAAGCAGGGAGTTGAAACTGGATGGTCTTGAAGGTCCTTCCTGACCCAAACCATTCCGGAATTTTGTCCTGCTGGTGCCACTTTGGAAGGAGGATTCTGCTGGATAATGAGACCACTCCCTCTCCCAACACCTCAGGACTGGTGACCACTGAGTGTCCCCAAGGTCCAGCCAGCTGTGGACCTTCTCCCTGGACACTCAGAGAACATCCCAAGGGGTTCAGGCTTTTGGACAAACAACTTTTTGGATGATTTGTGGTGGGAAATTCCTCATGAACTCACTCGGATGAGTCGTCTAGGCCGCCCAAACCCATCCCTGCACCAGACAGGCTGAGCAGGCTCCAACAACATCTCACCCATGCCCAAACAACCTCTGTCAACCCCCAAACGTTGTGATGAGATCCTTTATCCCCAGCCAGTGGCTCCTTCCAGTGTCTGGGGGGATGATTTCCCTAATTCTCCTGCCGCTGCAGGGATTTAATCAGCCAGCAAAATTGCAGGCCTGGCTGATTCCCGCCTTATCTCCCGGCCTTGCTGCTCGGGTTCAAGGGCCCTGCTCGGCTTTGGCATTTTGGGACGAGCTCCCAAACTTCTTTGAGGGTGGAATTAGTGGGATTAAGGGCTTTGGGCACACAGGACCTGCAGGTTTGAGCAGCTTCTCCAGCAGCTCAAACTTTGTTTGACTCAGGAAGCATTTTTGGTTTTTCTTTGAATCTTCCCAGGTGAGGGAAAAAGCCTCCCCCTGTGACTCAGCCACATCCAGCTGGAACCCTCGGGAATTGCGTTAAATCCTCCAAATTTCCCTTGTCATCCCTAAAAATTCCATGACGTAGCATCCCTTTAACCTGGTTACCTGCTTTTCCTGCGGCTTTTCAAAGGGATCCCTGCCTTTCCTCTGCCCTATTTTCCCTCAGCTCTGTCGTGAGGGTGACACGGATAAGAAGGGAAATTTTTTTTGCTCTCCCACGGGGCCAGGAGCCCGATTTGCTCACGAAAATCGTCACTAGGATAATCAAACCTTTCAGCTGCTTTGTTCCAGGCAAACCTATTATTGGGGAAGGGAAGGCTGCCTGTGAACTCTCACAAAGGGCTGGGGAGGCTGGAATTCAAAGGGAAGCAGGTTGAGGAGGGAGGGTTTGGTCACCTCACCCTTTTGGGGAGGGTGTGGGAGTTGGGATTCATTTGTTCTTCCTGCGTGATGAAAACAGATCCTAATTGCTACAAGTTCTTGTTGTTAGGCCGAAATTGACAGGTGAACAGTTCCCGACCTTGTCATTCCGAAAATGACAGTGCAAAAAATGAATCGTTTTCCCAGCTGCAATTCCCTGTTTTTCCAGTCCACAGCTCCAGAGCTTCCAAGGTGTGGGTGATGGGGTGGGCTGGATGAAACTCTTCCCATTCTGTGGTAGTTTCTCTCCTGTTTTGTTCTCCAGAGTGATGGAGTTTGTCCCCCAGGCCCAAGAAACCTTTGGAAATGGCTCTCTAGGATATGATGGGATTTTGGGGGTTGTCCCGTGCAGGACTTGACAATCCTTGTGGAATAGCTCAGGTTATTCCATGATTTTGATTCTGTGTCTTTGAGAATCCTCCCGTGATTCTCACCCTTTGTTTTGGGGTGCTAGGACTTGGAAAAGCCTTGGGAATATGAGGAAGGAATAATTTTTACTCCTAAAATCAAATTATTTGCCTTAAAGCAGGGAGTAATTCCATTTTGGATGGAGTGTGGGTGATGGAAATGGTCTCTTTGCTGTAGGGTAGCCCCAGCACTGTCAGAATTCCTAAAAATGTTTTATTTTAAGGATCCTCTTCACGAGCACCCAAGACCACCCTGACTTCTATTCCAGAAAATTCTTCTTCCTTGGGAGAACTGAGTTCCTGGTGCTTAAACCTCCCCAGACTGGTTTAAAAACTCTGCTTTGAGCCCTGAAGACTGGGAAAATCCTTATTTAAATATTCCCTCATGCAAAGGTGGAGCTCCTGACTCAACTGGTGCTGCAGGTATTCCCTTGTTCCGCGGCCTGATTATCCCACAACAGTTTCTCCTACGTCCCTCGGCTCCTGTCTGCGGCTCCAAAACCACAAATCCCAAAGTTTTGAGTCAGCTCCTTCATCCCCAGCTGCCTCCAGAGTGCTTCTCTCTCCCACACGCACCCGGCTCCTCTTCCCTTGGCTTCCCCACTCTGCCAGCCCAGCAATCATTCCCCTGCTCCGGTGGTGGGGAAAAAAAAAAATAGGGATTAATCATCCTGACAGCTCCGTGATGACTTCCAGGGCACCTGATTTAAATGGGATGAGACAAAATCTTGTTTGTCTTGTCTGCCTTGAGCCAGTCACCTGCTCTTCCTCCTTTCCTTTGCTGTTTGTTTAAGATGGGCTTGGATCTGTTGGAGCAAATCCAGGAGATGCTGCAGGGGCTGGAGAGAGGCTGGGAGAGCTGGGAATGTCCAGCCTGGAGAAGAAAAGGCTCCAAGGGGACCATAGAACCCCTTCCAGTGCCTGAAGGGGCTCCAGGAGAGCTGGAGAGGGATTTTGGACAAGGAATGGAGGGAGAGGACACTGGGAATGGGTTTAAACTTGAATAGGGTAAGGTTAGATGGGATATTGGGAAGGAATTCTTGGCTGTGAGGGTAATGAGGGGCAGGGATGGAATTCCAGGAGAATCTGTGGCCACTCCATCCCTAGAAGTGTCCAAGGAGCAAGTTGGAGCAACCTGGGGTAGTGGAAGGTGTCCCTGCCCGTGGCAGGGAATGGGACTGGATGATCCTGAAGGTCTCTTCCCACCCAAACCATTCCATGATATTTATTTCTGGAGGTAGTTTGGCTCAGCCCTGCTCCAGCGAGACATTAAAAATCCCAACCAATTATTCCATTTCCTTCAACTCCTCATCATTCCTGGGCTCCATCTCCCTGAAGACCTCGTTCTGCCTTATTTTTTGGGAGGTTTTGGAAGGGTTTTTTTTTCCTCTCCTCATCTTTCCCCTTCCAAGGCCTTCAACCAGAGTGTTCTACTCATGCCTTGGTTCTTCTCCTGCCCATGGAATACACGGCCACTAAACCAGGATTTTCCCGGCTATCCCAGACTTTTAAATAGGCCTGAAAAGGTCTGAGAGATTTATTGAGAAGCTTTGTGGGATTTGCTGGAAAATTTGCCCCCCTCCTGGCTTTTATTTCTCACGTTTTTCTTCTGCTCCATTTCTCCTCGCTGGCTTTTTTCGCACCTTCCGCGTCCTCCTTCACGGCTCCGGCAGAAACTCCTTCATCCCCGCGAGGAGAAACTCGGAATTCTGTCGGGAAAGCTGCAGAAGCACAGAAATTTCCCTTCTGGCTGCTCTTCACGGAGCTCCTGGAGCCCGGTGGAGCTGCAGGGATGTGTGAACTCCATCCACAGGTGTTTCACAGAGTTGCTTCTCATTTTTCTGTGCCAGAATTTCTTGTCTTCTTCCCTTGGGATCAACCTTTGAGTTTTCTCCTCCTCCCATTGTTTTTTTGGTCATTCCCTGTTGGAATTATCTCGTATCAGGTGCCTGAATATCTCTCTTAGAATGATGGAATTGTTGTGGTTGGGAAAGATTTCCATGCTCAAGGTGTCCAACCATTCCTTCCACACTGCCAAGGCCACCACTGGCCCCATCCCCAAAGCTCCACATCCACAGGGATGTTAAATCCCTCCAGGCCAGGACTGGACAGCCTGAATATTCCCAAAAATCCAACCTAAACCTCCCCTGGCACAGCTTGAGGCTGTTCCCTCTCCTCCTTGTTCCCTGGGAGCAGATCCCAACCCCCCACCCAGCTCCAACATCCTGTCAGCATCTTCCCAACTGTTTTTCCTCGTGCTCAAGCTCTGCCGTTCCCTTGGAATTGCTCCAGCTGTTGAGCTCTTGCTACAGTCACACTTTTTTGTCTTTTTTATTTTTTTTTTTCCCTCATTCTCCTGTCCTCCCACTCCCATCGCTCCCCGCTGCCATTCCTTTGGTATCTCGCAGGGAAAGAGATGTTTTCATACTCAGGGATCTCGTGGAGTCTTTGATGCTTGGATATGCAGATTTATTTGCGTTTCCTTTGTGCCCCTGGTACCTTGCTGAGTGTTTTCAGGTGCTGGATTGTTGATCCAGCTCCTCTATATCCCAGTGGGAATTAACCCTCGTGCTGGGAGACTACTGGTAGCTGTTAATCCCTGAGAAAAAAAACAAAACAAACCAAAAAAAACAAACCTGCATTAATTCCTGGCAATTTTAGTGTGGAGGTTTTTGGCCGCTGTGAGTCGTGAACAAGAAGTTGAAGGGAAAACTTTGGGGTGTGGGATTTGGGAAAAACGTGGGGAGAACAGGAGCTGTGCCAAGGATATGCCGTGATCTTCCTTCTGCTGGAGCAAAACGGGTCCTTGTTGTGTAAAATCAGGAGGAAATGATAAAATCTTCCGTTGGTCTTGGGTGGGAATCCTTGGGAAGAACTTGGGAGTTCCATGGGTGGAAGAGGAGCTTTCAAAGTGGGGATTGGAGGGCTCAGGCTCAGCTGCAATTCACGGAATCATGGAATGGTTTGGGTTGGAAGGGCCCTTAAAGATCCCATTACAAATCTTTGCTGAGTATCCATTTCCCCAGCTCTTGGAAAAGTGACTCCTATCCATGGATGTCCATCCCTTTTTCCTCGAGGAAAAACACAACACAATCCTTCCGTGGAGGAAGTTAAAATTTGAGAGGTGTTTTGAGGGAATGAGAAGGTCGGAGTGGCCGGGTCGTTCAGCTCCTTGTATCCAAGTTTTCTTATGGATAAGGCACATTTTTTTGGGAATGCAATCCATGCTGTGCAGCCAATGGGCTGGCTGGGAAGCCAAAACAAACAGCCTGGAGTAGGAGGAGGAATTTTGATGTGGCCAGGAACAAAATCCAGTGTAGGTTGGTGTGGAGTTAATTCGAGCCTCAGACGGGAGGAATTTAACCCGGATTTTTTGTAGGGAATCTGACGATGAATTCCCTGTTTGGTTCTGGGCAGCGTCCTCCTGCCCTGCCATGGATTGCTCCGTGAGGGTTTTTTGGAGTCTGTGGGAAAAGGTTGGATGGGAAAAGTGAGGAAGGGTCAGTCCAGTGTTGGAGGTTGGGAATGATCATTCTGGAAGAGGAGGAATAATCTGGTGTGGAAGGTTGGGAATGGTCATTGTAGAAGGTGAGGAAGGGTCTGGTGTGGAAGGTAAGGAATAATCTGGTGTGAAAGGTTGGGAATGATCATCCTGGAAGGTGAGGAATGAAGGGTCTGGTGTGGAAGGTTGGGAATAATCTGGTGTGAAAGTTCGGGAATGGTCATGGTACAGGGTGAGGAAGGGTCTGGTGTGGAAGGTGAAGAATAATCTGATGTGGAAGGTTGGGAATGATCATTCTGGAAGGTGAGGAAGGGTCTGGTGTGGAAGGTAAGGAGTAATCTGGTATGGAACGTGAGGAATGATCATTCTGGAAGGTGAGGAATGAAGGGTCTGGTGTGGAAGGTGAAGAATAATCTGGTGTGGAAGGTCGGGAATGGTCATGGTAGAAGGTGAGGGAGGATCTGGTGTGGAAGATTGGGAATAATCTGGTGTGGAAGGTTGGGAATGGTCATTGTAGAAGGTGAGGAAGGGTCTGGTGTGGAAGGTTGGGAATAATCTGGTGTGAAAGGTTGGGAATGGTCATTGTAGAAGGTGAGGAAGAGTCTGGCGTGGAAGATTGGGAATAATCTGGTGTGGAAGGTCAGGAACGGTCATGGTAGAGGGTGAGGAAGAGTCTGGTGTGGAAGATGAGGAATAATCTGGTGTAGAAGGTTGGGAATGGTCATGGTAGAAGGTGACGAAGAGTCTGGTGTGGAAGGTAAGGAATAATCTGGTATGGAAGGTTGGGAATTATTATGGAAGGTGAGGAATAAAGGGTCTGGTGTGGAAGGTGAAGAATAACCTGGTGTGGAAGGTTGGGAATGATCATTCTGGAAGGTGAGGAAGAATCTGGTGTGGAAAGTTGGGAATGATCATTCTGGAAGGTGAGGAAGGGTCTGGTGTGAAACGTTCAGAATGATCATCCTGGAAGGTGAGGAAGGGTCTGGTGTGGAAGGTAAGGAGTAATCTGGTATGGAACATGAGGAATGATCATTCTGGAAGGTGAGGAATGAAGGGTCTGGTGTGGAAGGTAAGGAGTAATCTGGTATGGAACATGAGGAATGATCATTCTGGAAGGTGAGGAATGAAGGGTCTGGTGTGGAAGGTGAAGAATAATCTGGTGTGGAAGGTTGGGAATGGTCATTGTAGAAGGTGAGGAAGAGTCTGGTGTGGAAGGTGAGGAATAATCTGGTGTGGAAGGTTGGGAGTGGTTGTTGAAGGTGAGGAAGGGTCTGGTGTGGAAGGTAAGGAATAATCTGGTGTGGAAGGTTGGGAATGATCATTCTGGGAGGTGAGGAATAATCTGGTGTGGAAGTTTGGGAATGATCATTCTGGGAGGTGAGGAATAATCTGGTGTGAAACGTTCAGAATGATCATCCTGGAAGGTGAGGAAGGGTCTGGTGGGGAAGGTAAGGAATAATCTGGTGTGGAAGGTTGGGAATGATCATCCTGGAAGGTGAGGAAGGGTCTGGTGGGGAACGTAAGGTGTAATCTAGTATGGAAGGTTGGGAATGATCATTCTGGAAGGTGAGGAATGAAGAGTCTGGTGTGGAAGATTGGGAATAATCTGGTGTGGAAAATGAGGAACAATCTCTGGTGGAAGGTTGGGAATGGTCATTGTGGAAGGCTGGGAATTGTCCCCAGTGCGGACGATGAGGAGCAGTTCAGCATGGAAGGGGAGGAAAGGTCCAGTGAGGAAGGTGAGGAATGATCCAGTGAGGATGATGAGGAATGATCCAGTGAGGATGATGAGGAATTGTTGGGAAAGATGGAATAGATCCAGTGAGGAAGGTGAGGAATGATCCAGTGAGGGAGGTGAGGGGTGATCCAGTGTGGAAGGTGAGGAATGATCCAGTGAGGATGATGAGGAATGATCCAGTGAGGATGATGAGGACTGGTCCATTGAGGAAGGTGAGGAGTGGTCCAGTGAGGAAGGACTATGTGGGAGGTGAGGAAGGGTTCCTGTGTAGAAGGTGAGGAAGGGTCTGGTGTGGAAGATGAGGGACAATCCCATGTGGAAGGTGAGGAAAGGTTCAGTGGGGAAGAGGAGGAACAATCCCCTGTGGAAGGTGAGGATTGGTCCTGTGTGGAAGGTGAGGAAGGCTCCAGTGTGGACTGATCTGGTGTGGAAGGTGAGGAAGACTCTGGTTTGAAAAGGGAAAAAAGAGTCAGGTCTGTGAGGTGAGGGGTTCAGTGTGGAAGGTGAGGAAAGGTTCAGTGGGGAAAATGAGGAACAATCCAGTGTGGAAGGTGAGGAAAACTCCAGTGTGGAGGGTGAGGAGCAATCCTGGGTGGAAGGTGGGGACAGATCCCATGTAGAAGGTGAGGAACAGTCCAGGGTGGGAGATGGGGGTGGATTTTATGTGGAAGATGAGGAATCCCATGGGAAGATGAGGAAAGCTCCAGCGTGGAGGGTGAGGAGCAATCCTGGGTGGAAGGTGGGGACAGATCCCGTGTGGAGGATAGGGACTGATCCCATGTGGAAGGTGAGGAACAGTCCAGGGTGGAAGGTGGGGACGGATTTTATGGGGAAGGTGAGGAAGAATCCCATGCGGAGGGTAGGGATGGAGCCCATTTAGAAGGTGAGGAACAATCCAGTGTGGAAGCTGAGGAAGAGCCTGCTGTAGAAGACAACCCAAAGAACCATTTGGGGTGGGCTGGAAGGGCCCCGTGATCCCACAATCTCCTGTTTTTCCATGTCCCCCACAAGCCACGTGTGGTGCCCATTCCGTGCCAACCCCGGACCTCCCCCAGTGCAGCTACAGCAGGATTTTAAACTCAGAACCAAACCCTGGTTTTATCCTCCCTCAGGTCCATCCCGAATCCCTGGGTGGATGCTGAGGAGAGCTCTGGCTCCCGGCAATTAAACCCCGCTAACGATGGAACCGCTCGTTCCGTCCCTCGTGATTGCAGAGGGACATTCCTGGCGCAGCCTCTTTAACGAGCGCCTTCCAACACGGTTCTGCAGCGCTGAAAGGGAGAAAAAAAAAAAGAAATAATAAAATAAAATATGCATATTTTAAGGAGACAGATTGCTGCCTTCATCTGGCTCCCTGATTAGATGCCAGGGCGGCACCGTGCGACAGGAATTCCATTCTTTTCCTTCTCCGCGTTTGCCCTTCTGTCTTTTTCTTTTCCCTCTTTGATTGAAATATTGTTGCACTGGGTGATTTTTTGATCCTCTGGAAAAGATTCACTGCTGGGGGCAGGTCCTGCTTTGCTGCCTGTGAACTTGTAAAAACCTCTCCATGCCCAAAGGTGACCTGCAGAGCTCTGCAGGATTTTTTTGGGAAGCAGGAACACGGTGGTGACAGCGCCGTTGGCTCCGGGAAAAGGCAGATTTTAAAAAAGCACAACTTTGGGCTTTTTTTTTTTTTTTTTTTTTTTTTTTTTGCCCATGCTGCTCTTCATGGAAATCTGAATTTTTTCAATGTAGTTTTCAAAGGTTTCCAAGCAACCGTGTGTGTGGTTGGCTTTGGCACCATCCCAGAGTCCTCTCTCTTCCTTTGGGAAGGCGCCAGCCAGGAAGCTTCCTGCTGGCTTGGAGTGGTGGGAGACGGGCATCAGTGTCCCCTGCTCTGGGATCCTGCTGGCTGCTGCTGCTGCCAGCCCGTGGAGCTGGGGCAGTTATTCCCTGGAATTGTAGATTCCAAAGGGTTTGGGGACCTTCTGCTTGGGCAGAATCCCCCTGACCTTGAAAACGATGGGAAATGGGATCCCACTCACGGAGAGCTGCTGTCCGGTTCTGGAGTGTCCAGCACTGGAGGGATGTGGAGATGTTGGAACAATTCCAGAGGAGGCCACGGAGCTGCTCCAAGGGATGGAGCCCCTCTGCTCTGGAGCCAGGCTGGGAGAGCTGGGAATGTCCAGCCTGGAGAAGGGAAAGATCCAGGGAGATCTCAGAGCTTTTTCCAGTGCCCAAAGGGTCTCCAGGAGAGGTGGAGAGGGACTTGGGACAAGGGACAAAGGGACAGGACACAGGGGATGGCTTCCCACTGCCAGAGGGCAGGACCAGATGGAATATTAGGAAGGAATTCTTAGCTGGGTGGGCAATGAGGGGCTGGGATGGAATTCCCAGAGAATCTGTGGCTGCCCCATCCCTGGAAGTCTCCAAGGCCAGCTTGGGTGAAGCTTGGATCAACCTGGAATACTGGAAGGTGTCCCTGCCCACTGCAGGGGGAGAGGAATGAGATGAGCTTCAAGATCCATTTCAGCCCAAACCATTCCACGATTCTGTAACGAAATGGGATTTGGCCGGCGTCCACCGTGGTGTTTAATGCTGTAAAAATCATTTGCTCTACCACGACCTTTCCTGTGATGCTCTGAATTTTTTTTTTTCCTGTTTGCTGCCCACACATTGGAATAAAATCCAATCCCATTTATTCCACTGCGTCTCCACAGCCCAAATCTTTGAGTGCTGATGTTTTAATCCCATCATTTAACACGTTGCTCCCTCTCCATTCCCTCCCGGCCTGTTGCAAATCCAAAATTAGGGGGTGAAGCTGGAGAACAAGACTCGTTCAGGACTGGAGAGCATCTTTTTGGGGATGATTTTTTTTCTGTGCTGGTGAATTTGCTTTCCTGGCTCTCCTGATGTTCACACAACCCTGAGTAGTTTCTAAATTCGTATAAAATCCTAATTTCTATTTGCCTGGCTTCTCCAAGTCTGTGTCCAGCTGGAGAATTGGGAAATGTTGTTGTTGTCCCACCTGGGAGCCACAGGAATTCAGGCCCCAGTCACAAAGTCCTCTTGAGTAACACGGGATTTGGGGAGTGGAAAATCTAATTTCAGTCCT
>JBBMKD010000102.1:150671207-150706665 GCA_037834095.1 Argya squamiceps
AGGTCTTGAAGGTCCCTTCCCACCCAAACCATTCCAGGATTCCATGACCTGGGTGCTCTGGATTGCCCCAGATTTTCCATCAGGGTGGGGACAGGGAGGGCAGGAGGTGACAACACCCAAAATTCATGGTCCAGGGACCCTGTGGATGGTGAGTAGTGACATGGAATTGGTGCAGAACTGAGGGGTCTGTGGCACCCAGCTGATTGGATTTGAAAATATTGGCAGTTTGTTCTTGTTATAAACAATTTTAGCAGCATTTTTGCCTTTGGAGTATTATCCTTCCCCCTTTCTCACAATTTATGTTTTGTGTTTCTTTGCCATTTCTCCCCCTGCTTTTTCTTAAAATTGATTCTTTTCCCTTTCCCCCTCTATTTCTGTGCCCTCATTGCTCAATAATTCCTTTAGGTGGAGTTTTTTTAACCAGGTGTTTCCTCATCTCATCAAGGGGAATGGTTTTAAATTAACAGAGGGAATTTGGGGTATTGGGAAGGAATTCCTCCCTGTGAGGGTGATGAGGGGCTGGAATGGAATTCCCAGAGAATCTGTGGCTGCTCCATCCCTGGAAATTTCCAGGGTCAGGTTGGACATTGGGGCTTGGAGCAACCTTGGATGGTGGAGCAAGGTTGGAGTGAGATGATCCTGAAGGTCTTTTCCCACCCAAAGCATTCCATGATTCCATTTTAAATTGTAACATTGGGGTTTTTTTCTGAGGGCTCCTGTTGAACTCGGTACCTTTTTGGAAGGAATTAAATTAAATTCTAATTTGATTTTAATTGATAGGAATTTTAATTACTGGAGGGAGGGGAATCCAAGTGACGCCTCTTTCTGAGGGATAACGATGCCAAACTTCCTCTTAACCAAAATATTGCTGCTATTCTTGCTGGGCCATGGAGTTATTTGGGTTGGAAAAGACCTCCAAGCTCATAAATTCCAACTATTAACAGCACAAAGCCATCCTTTCAGCTGGAAAGATTTTTTTTAGGTGATATTTAAGGTGAGATTTGTTTGGAAACCCAGGACAAGAATCCTGCTCTGGGTTTACCTGAACCTCCAGAATTCCAGGTGGCCCCCGAAAGGAAGGAGCTGCCCTTGTGTGGTGCTTTAATGGATTATCAGAGATCATTAAAATCACTCTGCAGCAGCTTTAATCATCCCTCTGCTGCTGGAGACACGGCAGCTGCATCCTGGCAGTCTGGTGGAGTGAGGGCTCCTGGCTGGGTCCTGATGGGTTGGGAATTTCTCTCTGGATTTTGCACACTCAGGCCTTGATGGGTCGTGGTGCTTGGTTAGCTCTGGAGCAGCTAACGGGCAGCCAGTGTGGCAGGTCATGGAATTTTGGAATTTTGGAATGATGGAATCATGGAATTTTGGAAATTTGGAATGATGGAATGATGGAATGATGGAGTGGTTTGGGTTGGGAGGGGTCTTAAGGATCATCCAGTCCCTCTGCAAAGGACAGGGACATCTTCTACTTATCCCAGGATGCTCCAAACCCCATCCAGCCTGGCCTTGGACACTTTTAGGGATCCAGGGGCAGCCACAGCTTTTCTTGGAATTCCATCTCAGCCCCTCACCACCCTCACGGGGTGGAATTCCTTCCCGATATCCCATGTAAACCCACTCCTTGTCCATTTAAAGCCCCCCTTCTCCTGGCCTTCCCAACCTTTAACCTGCATTTTCCAGGGGATGGAAAAAACTTCCCCCCAGCCTCCTTTTGGTGAGGTGCAGGACCAAACTGAAACTTTAATTTTATTAAATGGAATTAGCGGAGTAAAGCCCTAATTAAGAAGGGTTTAACAATAATCTCTGGGAATGAGCAAAGTCGTGGTATCCTGCCTGCGGGCCGGGCCGTGCTCCACTCCCCTGGGCTGGTTTTTTTTGTGGGAATGTTTTGTAATATGGCTTTTGTAACACGGTTTTGTGCCTCTTTCTGACTAAGAATTTTATTTACAAATCCGTCCCTCCCAAGGGATGACAGGGAAAAGAGGTCATGGAGCGTGGTGGAGTCACCATCCATGCCCTTTTAGTTTAAATATTCCATAATGTGCATTATATTTTAGTTCAAATATTCCCTTATTATTATTTTTTTTTGGTGCAGGTGAAGCAAATCGTGTTTTTGCCAAACTAAAATTCCCACCTTTGCCTGGAATAACTCCGGGAAGGGGTCAGAGAAGTTTTACAAAGCAGTGTGACAAGATATTATTGTCGTAGAGGGACACCCATGGATGTCAACTTTTAACATTTTTCCCTGCTCTTCCTACGCTTTCCCGGAATCCGGCGGGCCAGTGGGTTTTCCTGCCCTGTCAACCTTTAGGGATGAATATTCCTTTTATTCCTCCTCCTTTCTCTCTCTCCCTGTGATGTACGAGCCACGGGGTGATGTCACGGGAGCCGAAATGTGGAAGGGGAACAAATAAATCTTGTGAGGGCTGGGACAGAGGGGGGTGTTTTCCCGGGAAGGCTCAAAGCACTGGAAAAATGCCAGCGCCCTCCCTCCCTGGGATTGAGGCTGCTCTTGTGGGGTTGGGAATTTCGGGAGAGGGAGTTGGGAATTCTGGGAGAGCTCAATTTCTTGTGGGGTTGGGAATTCAGGATAAGCTCAGCCTCTTGTGGGGTTGGAAATTCAGGAGGAGCTCAGTCTCTTGTGGGTTTGGGAATTCTGGGAGAGCTCAGCCTCTTGTGGGATTGGGAATTCTAGATCTCAGCCTCGTATGGGGTTGGGAATTCTGGGAGAGCTCAGCCTCTTGTGGGGTTGGGAATTCCGGAAGAGCTCAATTTCTTGTGGGGTTGGGAATTCCAGAAGAGCTTAATTTCTTATAGGGTTGGGAATTCAGGAGGAGCTCAACCTCTTGTGGGGTGGGAATTCTAGAAAAGCTCAACCTCTTGTAGATTGGGAATTCCAGAGGAGCTCAATGTCTTGTGAGTTTTGGTATTCTGGGAGAGCTCAACCTCTTGTGGGGTTGGGAATTCTGGCAGGGCTCAACCTCTTGTGGATTGGGAATTCAGGGGGACCTCAACCTCTTGTGGATTGGGAATTCAGGGGGACCTCAACCTCTTGTGGTATTGGGAATTCCAGGAGAGCTCAGCCTCTTAGGGGATTGGGAATTACAGGAGAGCTCAGCTTCTCGTGGGTCTGGGAATTCTGAAAGAGCTCAATTTCTTGTGGGTTGGGAATTCTGGGAGAGCTCTGATCCCCCTTTTCTCTGGGATGAGCCCCCAGCTCCCTCAGAGGCTCCTTGGAAATCCCTTCCCAGCCCAGGGAAAGAAGTCAGGGAGTGTCTCAGCCTTTCCCTCATCCTTTGTCCCCTTTCCCTGTCCATCCCACAAAGGATGGAGGTTCCCCTCTGCCCCATTTTCCATGGATCCTTGGGAACATCTTCCATTGTCTTTCAGCTGCCAGAACCCAGATTAATTCCTGCTGGGATTTGTGCCTTTTCCCATTTTCTCCCTGACCAACCTCCCTCCACCCTTGTCTTGAGTTCCCACCCTCCTTCCAGAGGCCACAAACTCCCTGTTTTCCATGAATTCCAAGCTGGAAAGCCCTTTTCCATGAGGAATATTCCCTAAAATCCAACCTAAACCTTCCCTGGCACAGCTCAAGGCCATTTTCTCTCATCCTGTCCCTTGTTACCTGGGACCAAATCCTGACCCCCACCTGGATTCACCCTGGGATCCTTTCGATCCGGTTTTTCTCCAGGATGAGCCTCTCCTGGTTCTCCTTCCCAGCTCCATTCCCATCTCTGGACACGCTCCATCCCTCCAGGTTGCTCTTCCAACAGGATTGACACATTCCCAGTCAGCATCCAATTCTTTTTTTAGGCCCAATTTCTCCCCCCAGAATTCCACTCCAACGTTTTGGACAGAAGTTCTGACGAGCAGGAAGCTCTAATCCGTGAGATCTCCACGGACACGTTGTCCTAGGCGTGCAGGAACAGGGGAAAGAGACAAAAAGAAAAAAAAAAAAATTTCCTTTTCTAGAAGGACAGACATGAATCACTTTGTGCTGCTTCCCCGTGAGTAATCCTGCAAAAACCCTGGCAGGAATTCTGCCACATCCTACCCGATCCGTGCCTTCCACGGAGTAGCATCTTCCCAGCTGGGTGAACGGGAGTTGAAGGCAGAATTTAGAACAAGTGATAAAAAGTCCTCGTGGGCTTTTCTAAAAATACAAGTGCCCTCTTGTCATTGGCATCACAGTTTTCCCCAGGAGCCGACGGGAACATTTTTTCCCTGAGGAAAAACGGGATTTGTTACCCACAAGCTGTCGCAGCTCCCGTGACCTGCTGGCTCCAGGAGGAAAACCTTGGGAATTCACTTTTGTGGTCCCAAAACATGAGGAGGAGGAGTAGGGTGGCTTTTGAGGGTTGGTGTTTGGAGTTGGGGCATCTTCAATGTGTTTTCCAATTATTCCAAGGATGATGGGGCAGGACACAGGGATTGGTTTCAAACCTTTGGAGATGGGAAGTTTTGAAGGAATTTCACCTTTGTGAGGGACAGAATTCCCAGAGAAGATGTGGATGCTCCTGGATTCCTGGAATTGTTCCAGGCCAGCTTGGACAGGGCTTGGAGCAATCTGGGATGGTGGGAAGTGTCCCTGCCCATGGCACAGGGGTGGTGGAATTCCATGATCTTGAAGGTCCCTTCCAACCCAAAACCATTCCATGATTTTATTGTGATTCCGTGCTTTCAGCATCTCCAGCTGTAAAAACAAAACTCTCCTCGTTTGTGGAAACCTTCTTTTCATCCCTGGTGACAATATTTGGAATTTTGTGGGATGACTCTGGGTAAAACTCGGATCTCAGCACTGGGAAGCATCACCCACATCCCCTTCTCCCAGCCCTTTTCCACTGGAATTCAGCCTTGGAAAATCATTCTTTAAAGCCAAAATCTGCCCTAGGGAAGAGATATTTTCCCAGGCTTTCTTTGTCCTGAGGTCAATCCTTCAAACCTGCAAAGCTAGAAGGAGGAAGGAATCTTCCAGAAAAACTGGGAGACCTCTTGGATGGATTAGGTCTCATCCCTGGCTTTGCTAAACCCTTCTGTGGTGCAGACTGGGTTTAGTCCCTTGGTTTTAAGGACTAAATCCTATTTTTTGGGTATTTACTGGATGTTATTCCTGTGGCACTTGGTGGTGGTGGTGGTGGAAAGGGATGGGAGGGAACAGATTCCCCAGTTTAATGATCCACATATCCCAGATTCTGGGTGAAATTTACAGACCTTGTGGGACCTCCAAATCTGGTCTCAGATTTTCCTAACTTTATGAATTTCCTAAATTTGCTGCAGGTTTTGTCATTCCATACCTGTTACAGGTGTCCCATGTGACAATTCCCATGTAACAGAATAATTCCTGGGGTCTGGATCTGATTGATCTCATGGATCCCTTCCAGCTCAGGATATTCCATGATTCCCATATCCATTATCCCTGTTGCTGGTGACTTAACCTGGTACCAGGGGTTGGTTTTTGGGTGGCATCACCTTCCAACCTTCATTCCTGGCCTAAAAAGATGGAAAAAAGCTGGTGAAGGATCAAAGGATTTAAAGGTTTTGCTGGCCAGAGCAGGTTTTGGTTCTTGTTCCATTATTTTGGTGAGGCTTTTGGATAAATATTGCATTGGTTGGATTTTTTGAGCCGCTTCAAAGCCAATATTTGTCCCAAATCCTCATTTTGTCCCAAACATGAGCTTTGGACGTGGATTCGGTTCCAATGCCACACAAAATTCCTTTGAATCCCTTTTTTTATTTTTAACCAGCGTCACAGTGATGGTTCCTCAGGGCGTTCAGGCTCAGCTGGGAAGCTCCAAGAAGGAAAACACAAGGAATTTGGAGGCACCACCCTGGATTTGGGTGAACTCAGAGCGCGTCGTGGTGCTTTAATTCCCCCTTCCCTGGGCATCTCTGTCTGAATTAGCTCTGAATTAGTTCCTCTCAAAATAAAGAGGTGCTGCCGAGCAACACCAGTAACTTTATCCCTGATGTTCCCCAGATCCTGCTCTCCCTTTATCCAACTGGTGCTTCCCAGCTGACAGATAAATGAGCCATCCCAAGTCCTTCAAACCCTCAGCGTGGTGATGATTAACAGTGATCAAGGATGGCAGGGAGAGGACAAAAGGCCCTCCTGAATATTTGATTCCTCATCCTCTCAACGTTTCAGTTGTTCCAGGTGAAAGGTTAAGTGGGGATGGGAGGGGAAAAACAAACAAACAAACAGGAATTTGGGCTGAAGATCTGTTTAAAAGTTAAAATTTGCAGCTCTGCTCTCTCTTGAGGACTCAGAATTTATCCCGGATCTCAGCTGGAGAGATGAAAGTTTAAAGTTGTGAACCTCTCTCCAAGATTGCCTCAGCCCCTTGGAATGGCTCATCCCGGGTAGAACAAGGCGGGCATTGAGGGAGTGGGTGCTCAAACAGATGTTTTCAGGCAGTTTCACAATGGGCCTTTCATTTCCTGCGCCCCAGTTCCGACCGGAATCTGAGGAGGGAGGGTGGTGGTGGTTGATGGAGCTCACGGGTGGGAGTGGAAATCCCAGGATGAAAGAGGCATCTCTGAGCTGCTGGGAATTCTGTGGAAGAGCAAATTTATATCCTCAATCTGTTGGATTCCCTAAAAAAGTCTAGTCCTGACTTCCTTTATCTTTAGGCCCAAGTTCCAACAGGAATCCAGGATGAGGAGGGAGGGTGGTGGTGCTTGATGGAGCTGCTGGTGGGAGTGGAAATCCCAGGATGAAAGAGGTGCCTCTGAACTGCTGGGAATTCTGTGGAAGAGCAAATTCAATCTGTTGGATTCCCTGAAAAAAGGGAAATGTAGTCCTGACTTCCTTTATCTTTGGGGCCCAGTTCCGACCTTTCATTTCCTGGGCCTGAGTTCCGACAGGAATCCAAGCTGAGGAGGGAGAGTGGTGGTGGTTGATGGAGCTCACTCTGGGTGGGAGTGAAAATCCCAGGATGAAAGAGGCATCTCTGAGCTGTTGGGAATTCTGTGGACGAGCAAATTCATATCCTCAATCTGTTGGATTCCCAAAAAAAAAGGGGAATCTAGTCCCAATTTCCTGTATCTTTGGGGCCCAGTTCCAACCAGAATCCAGGGCAAAGAGGGAGGGTCGTGGTGGTTGATGGAGCTGCTGGGTGGGAGTGGAAATCCCAAGAGAAAGAGGTGCCTCTGAACTGCTGAGAATTCTGTGGAAGAGTGAATTCATATCCTCAATCAGTTGGATTCCCTGAAAAAAGGGAAATCTAGTCCCAGCTTCCTGTATCTTTGGGGCCCAGTTCCAACCAGAATCCAGGGCGAGGAGGGAGGGTGGTGGTGGTTGATGGAGCTGCTGGGTGGGAGTGAAAATCCCAGGATGAAAGAGGCGTCTCTGAGCTGTTGGGAATTCTGTGGAAGAGCAAATTCATATCCTCAATCTGTTGGATTCCCAAAAAAACAGGGAAATCTCATCCTGACTTCCTTTGTCTTTGGGGGAAATGTTCCAACAGGAATCCAGGATGAGGAGGGAGGGTCGCGGTGGTTGATGGAGGAGCTGCTGGGTGGGAGTGGAAATCCCAGGATGAAAGAGGTGCCTCTGAACTGTTGGGAATTCTGTGGAAGAGAGAATTCATATCCTCAATCTGTTGAATTCCCTAAAAAAACGGGAAATCTCATCCTGACTTCCTTTATCTTTGGGGGAAATGTTCCATGGGTTGGATTTCTGAGGCCCTTCAAAGGTGACGTTTGTCCACAGTGTTTGTTTTATCCCAAATCTAATCTTGGATTTTTCCTGACTCCATGGATTTCCTGAATTTGCTCCAGGTTTTGTCATGCTGCAATTGTTACAGGTGTCTCGTGTGACAGAACAATTCCCATGTAATGCCACAATTCCCGAGGGTTGGATCTAGATGATTTTTAAGGTCTCTTCCAAACCAAACCATTCCACGGTTCCTTCCAACATTTCCTCCCAAATTCCTTCCTTTAAGGTCCCTCTGGAAGTTGTTCCAGATGCTTTGAAGCTCAAGGTGTGAGTCCTTTTGT
This sequence comes from Argya squamiceps, assembly GCA_037834095.1. Taxonomy (NCBI): domain Eukaryota; kingdom Metazoa; phylum Chordata; class Aves; order Passeriformes; family Leiothrichidae; genus Argya; species Argya squamiceps. The sequence goes on from JBBMKD010000102.1 coordinate 150,679,212, forward strand.
GTCATTCATCCGTGGAGAAAGTGGAGAATAATTTGGAGCTCATGGAATCTCCATCCTTGGAGACATCCAGAATCCAACTGGACACAATCCTGATCCATCTGCTCTGGATGGGCCTTCCATGAGCAGGCAGGTTGGATCAGGTGATCTCCAGAGGTGCCTGCAAGCCTCAAGTGTTCTCTCATTCCATGGAAAAAAGCTCTTTTAGGATGCAGGACTCAGTTTTTTGGGGCATGTGGGAGGTTTTCCAACTCGTCCTACACCAGGCAGGAGCTCTCCCGTTGTGTTTTTTGGGAAGTTCCTGGTGAGTTCCACTGGGAGGAATCCTCTGGAGCTGATTTTTTCATGAAGGACTGAGGTGGAATTGTGGTTTTTGTGAGCTGAAACGGAGATAAATCAGATTGCAGAGGAATCTGGAATGTTTGTGTTGGATGTTCGTGCCATAAACAACCCGGGCAAGGATTAATTGCCTTTTTTCCTATGGAATTATTTAGGGATTTGTCTGGACAGAGGGTGGTAACAGCTGTGGGAAGGCTGGAGCTGCTCCAATTGTGGAAAAGTTGGGTGATGAAGGAGTGGGGTGTTCAGGAATTCAGGAGGATGATGGTTCAGTGAATCCATAGGGACTCAAAACTTCCCAGGCTGGGAATTGGGAATGTCACAGCAGTGAGCAGGAGATGACTTTGGAACAAGGGAGAGGACCCTGGCAAAGATTTCCCCAGAAAATCCTTGACTGCAGCATCCTTTTAAGTGTTCAAAGCCAGGCTGGACAGGGCTTGGAGCAACCTGGGATAGAGGAAAGTGCCCCTGCCCATGGAATTGGACGATTTGAAAGCCCCAATCCAACCCAAAACATTCCCAAATCCTATAAAACACCTCTGTTGCTGCTGCCATGGCTGGAAAAGTATGGAGCTGTTCCAGCCTGGGGAGGGTGTCTCCCATCTTCACCAATAAACAACTGAATTCCATGGTTTGGATGTGTCAGAACCCTTCAAATTGCAAATTTTGAAATTCCTTGGTTTTTATTTCTTGTTTCCATTTCTGTGGAGAAGGGGTTGGAGTGGATCCTCCAGTTAATGGGTTCCAGAATAAATCGAGCCAGAGGTGACCCTGAGGATCCATGTGAGCCGGAGAGAAAAATGTTGGAAACTGGAAAAATATTTAGTTTGTGTTGGATATCAGGAAGGAATTTTCCCCTGTGTGGTGAGGGGCTGGAATGGAATTCCCAGAGAAGCTGTGGCTGCCCCTGGATCCCTGGAATTGTGCAAAGCCAGGTTGGACTAACCTGGGATAGTGGAAAGTGTGGAAAAAATGAGGTGGAACTGGATGATCCCAAGAATCCAAACCATTCTGGGTTTTTTTTCCCACCATTCCTTACAGGAATGTCCTTTATAGGATCAACAGCTCCTGATTATCTGCAGGAGTAGAAGTGTAGGTGCACAATTCCAATTTAAAACTGGATTTAAATTGGAAATGGAGTTTTATTACACTCTCCAGGAACTACTTTGTAACTTCCTAGGGTGAGATGAGGAGCTCTCCCCGGCTAATATCCAATAATATCCAATAAAATGGGAAGCTGTCAAGGTTAAAGGAAATAATTGTAATTAAAGGCCGCCCTTAAGAATGGAGTTGGCTTTAAAATAAGAAAATTTATGCTGCTTTCAGATATCGAACAGCCAGAACAGAGTTCAAGGCTCTGCTCATCGGTTTCTTCCACATTTTTCATTATAACTTCAGGAAGAGAATTTTCATCCCTGCTTAATCATTTTATCCCTACCTAATTATTCCATAAATAAATTTAAAACTGCCAAAAAAAAAAAAAATTTCCAAACCGCCTAACTGACCAAAAAAAAAAAAAAAAAAATCTCAATTTGAGTCTTCCATTGCTTTGACAGTCTCACATCAACTTTTTCCTCCCCCTCATTTTGAGACCTTCTGATTTTCTTTTCTGAGAGATTTGATTCCTTGCTCAGCACCAGGGAATGGATTGTCCTAAATTTCCACACGCCCCAGAGGCAGGTGAGGAAGAGGAAGCTTTTTATTCCATGCAGAGGATGAAGGAGGCAGCCCTGATTTTTCCCTCCAGAGCCACAGCTCCGAAAATCTCCAGCGCTTTAAGAATGTCTGGGGTAATTTGAAGTTCACAATGAACTCTTGCTTGATTATTTTTGAGTTTTCCTCTCCAATCCCAACCCCATTTCCTGTTAATTCCACGCAGCTCCCTCGCCAGTCACGGCGCCGGGGGTAGAGCAGAGGAATTGTTTATGAATTTGTAATTTAACAGGGAAATAAACAGCGATTTATCCATCTGGAGAATTATGGATACGGATAATAAAGCGCAGGGGGAACTTTGGGATAGTGATATGAAGGGCTTGAAAAATAACAAATATAATTCAGACCCAAATATGTGATTTTTTTGGTGGAATTTCAGGCTGACAAAACACACCCCCCAAACAGGATTTGAAGTTTCAAAACCTCAGTGCAGGGCAGGAGGAATCTGAAGGGCTTTTTTTTTTTTTTATTTGTATCACCTGATACCGGAGCCTCCTGAAATTATCTCGGAATTTCAACATATCCTCGGTTTTGAAGATAAAATTCTTATTTTAGAACCTGAGGGCACTTCTGGAGCACGTGACGGCGCCTCTGATGGGTTTGTTGATCGAAAAGTTGTGGCGTCGCAGAAGGAAGAAAGGAAAAAAGAAGATTTTAGGGAATAACAAAACATCAAAGCAGTCACTATGGGAGAGCAGGGTGAATCGTTGGGAGCTGGGATTGATTTCTGATTGTGTCAAAAATGCCTAAAATTCAGATGGAAATCAGTGGTTTTTCAAGAGCTGACCCCAGTGTTTTCATGTGTTGTCAGAAGTGATTTTTTTGGGGGCTGTTTTCTGGGAGAAAGGAATTGGAAGTTGTTCAGGATTAATGGATATTGGGAAGGAAGGTTGTGTCACATCGTGTTTGGGATTGGTGTGGAGTTATAGAGTTTGGTGGGAAGGGACCTTCAAGATCATCCCATTTCCAATCCAGGGACACTTTCCACCATCCCAGGTTGCTCCAAGCTGGCTTTGGACACTTCTGGAAATGGGGCAGCCATGGATTCTCTGGGAATTCCATCCCAGCCCCTCACCACCCTCACAGGGAAGAATTCCTTCCCAATATCCCATCTAACCCTGCCCTCTGGCAGTGGGAAGCCATTCCCTGTGTCCTGTCCCTCCATCCCTTGTCCCAAGTCCCTCTTCAGCTCTCCTGGAGCCCCTTTAGGCTCTGGAAGGAGCTCCAAGGTCTCCCTGGATCCTTCTCTTCTCCAGGCTGGACATTCCCAGCTCTTCCAGGCTGAGTGACTCAGGCTTATCTTGTTCAATATCTTAATTTGAGGTGATTTGCTTCTAAAAGGGAAAAAAATTATCCCTGAAAAAACCCATCTGAGTATTTTTCTGACGTGTGCTCAGCTCCGAGCAGGAATACGACTCCGACAATAAAATAATCAGCTCGAAGGCAGGTGATGTTGTGAGCTCCTAATGAAATGCGTCCCGGAGCTGCGGGTGGTAAAGCTGGAATATCATTGTCTGCCTCAGGAATTATCTGGATTTTTTATTCATAACATTCAAAGAGCTGCAGTGGAAGGAAGTTATTGTGAATTGGATGCTGAATTCCAGGTGCAGAGCTCAGCGCTTGCACCTCAGAATGTCGTAGAGGAGTTGCTCTGAAGAACTTGGGATTTGGAGAAAAAGGGTCCAAAAAAGTGAGGATAAACTAAATAAAATTACTAATTAGGTGTGATTACCGTGTTATCTGGGATTCTTCCCTCTAAATCTACCTCAAAAAAGTGGGGATAAACTAAATAAAACTATTAATTAGTTGTAGTTATCATGTTGTTGGGGATTCTTCCCTCTAAATCTACCTGAAGGAATTCATATTCTTTTGATTGGAAAGGCCTGATCAGTCAGAATTCCGTGCTGAAGGGGGATGGAAGGGTGGATTCCACGGCTGTACAGGTGTGGAAATGAAAAAAACACCTGGAGTTCACCCAAGCTCGTGGTAAAGCCTTGGATGGACGCCCAGAGCGAGACTTGGATTTGGCTGTAAAACTCATCCCATTTCCAAATAATTGGCTATTGGCCTCACCATCACGATTGCTACCATCCAAAATCCATAACTCCGTGATAAAAATGATCCAGTTTCCAGACAGAGCTTCGTGAAAATGCTGAAACTGCTTTTCCCCAGATCCTCATTTGCTGAAACGAGCACATTAACAGAGATTTTTCCCCCCGCAGACTTTCCGGTGTCAGTTCTCCTATGGATCCCTGGCAGGGATGTCTTGTATAAATAGACTTTGACTGGTTGTTACTGGAGCTTCCAGTTCCCACGCTGATTCTTATCAAAGCAGATTAGTTCCCAGCCGAAGCCGGGTTTTTCTTTCTTTCCAGGGATTTATCACGTCCCAAAGAAGGCCGCGGCCTAGCGGAAGTGTCCATGTTTGTGTCCTCAGAACTCCTGAGTCTCTTCAAAATGAGACAGGGCTGTTTTATTCCTCCCTGCCTCTTTGGGAAGCAAGACCTGGTGCACTGGTTCTTATCAAAGCAGATCAATTCCCAGCCAAAGCCGGGTTTTTCTTTCTTTCCGGGGAGTTATCACATCCCAAACAAGGCCGCGGCCTAGCGGAAGTGGCCACGTTTGTATCCTCAGAACTCCTGAGTCTCTTCAAAATGAGACAGGGCTGTTTTATTCCTCCCTGCCTCTTTGGGAAGCAGGACCTGGATGCTGTCTGGTGCACTGATTCTTATCAAAGCAGATTAGTTCCCAAGTTTTTCTTTCTTTCCAGGGATTTATCGCATCCCAAACAAGGCCACGGCCTAGCGGAAGTGGCCACGTTTGTGTCCTCAAAACTCTTGAGCCTCTTGAAAATGGCACGGGGCTGTTTTATCCCTCCCTGCCTCTTCAGGAAGACTGGAAGCAGGACCTGGATCCTGTCTGGCAGCTTTGGATAATCACCCCCTGCACAGGGGGGTGAGGTTTCACTTCCATTCATTCTCCCGGCCTTGGGATTGCGTTGAGCAGGCGGAGGCCCAGTGGCATCAGGTTGTTTATTTTTCCTGGAGTGCTTGGCTCCGTCCTGAGCGCGACGGGATCCAACCGGCTCTTCCACGGATCACCTCTTTGAGAGGCGCCCGCCGGGCTCTGTGGGAAGCTAAACCCAGAGTCGAGTTCATTTAAGGATTAAGTGTTTGCAAAATTCCTGTAATTGCCCAGCCAGACCAAAGCCAGGGAATTAAACCAGGATAACACAACCCTCCCGTGGATATCTGAAGCCCTTGATAGCATCAGGACCCAGGGGACGCCACAACTTGTGGTTTGAAGAGCCATTGAGGAGATTTTTTCCTGCTTTTCCAGTTGTCAGCTTCTCTCTTTGAAGCCAAGAGCCCCCAGTTTGGCCAAGGAAAAGTCCTGTCTTTGGGAAATCTCCTGCTTCCTCGTCTGGCCGAGGGTCTGAGTTGCTTCCTGGATTTTTTTTTAATTGGGAGGGGAATTATCTCACTTCTAAATTTGGTGTTTGTAGTTACTCTGTAGGAGATGCTGTTAAATAATACTGGGAAACAAAACTGGGTGGGAAGCGGGCCAGGCACATGGCTGGTGATGTTTTTTCCCTTTTGTAAATCATCCAAGGAAAGTGAAGCTTCCTTTAGGATGTAGAAATCCGGGGGGAAAAGACATGGAATGGTTTGGGTTGGAAAGGGATCTTCAAGACCATCTCATCCCATGGGCAGGGGCACCTTCCTCTATCCCAGGTTGCTCCAAACCCTCGTCCGAGCTGGCCTTGGACACTTCCACAGCTTCTCTGGGTTCCTCCAAAACCTGATTTCTTCCATTTCTTTATCCTCCTTCTTCTTCTTCTTCTTCTTCCCACTCATCCTTTATTTGTGCTTAAATCTTGCTGCTAAACTGGAAATAAAATTCTGGAAACAGATAAAACTCCGCCACGGAGAGCACAACCCCCTGTGGAATCGGGGAGCGATGCATTTTTTGCATTTTTTGCATAATCAAAAACTGGAGATCCACTCGCTGACGCTGTCGTGGGTGTTGATAAAAAGCTCCTTTTCCTCAGGGGCGATGCAGTTTTTCCCTTCAGAACTTCCACAGGGAACGGCACCAGGGCCTGGAGTAACGTCACGGAAAGGAGGAAAATCATTCTCCCCTTGGGTGGCCAAGCACTTTCTGACCTCTCCCGATTCCAGTTCTGCTCTGTAAATATTACAGAATATTTTTTTTTTTTAAAGCAGTTGAGTTCCAACAGGATGTGAAGCGGTTCCAGGACAAAATCCCTTTTTTAGGGGTGTGGATTTAGGCATCCACCACCCTCCCAAGGAGGAATTCCTTCCCAATATCCCATCTAAACCCACCCTCTTGCTGTAGGAAGCCGTTCCCTGTGTCCTATCTCTTTTCCAAAGTGAATTCCCTCTCCATCTCTCTTACATCCCATTTAGTCACTGGAAGGATTTATCAGGAAATTTATTTATCAGGAGTTATCAGGAAAACTCACTCAGGTTTACAGAAAATATTTCCAGGCTTTTGAGGAAAAATTCTTGTCTCCAGTAAATATATCAGATCTACGAACAGGATTTTTATTGCCTTCATTGAAATCATTACAGAAATATTTTGGAAGCAATTCCAACCCTTTCCTTGATCCACCGAGTCTGAGTTGGACTGGGAAAACTCGTTCCACCAGTTGAGGTTTGCCAAGTGGAGGAATCTCTGCGTTCCCCTCTCACATCAAAAAAGTTCTCCCGTTTTTCCCGCTTTCGTTGTTTTTCCCATTAATCCCTGATTTCTGGTGGGGCTCTCTGGGAAGAATCTGCACATTCCTCGCTGGGAGTGGCTGTCCCTGGGGAGGTTTTTTTTTTGGGAATCTCCCTACCCCAAATCCGAAATGCCTGGGATTTGATAGCAGGGCTGGCACAGCAAATTATCCTCCCCAGCGATCGAGCACGGAACGCTCGGAGCGATCCGAAATTAATGGATGGGACGGGGATGAAATTAATGGGATGGGATGAAGGTCAGGAGGATTCAGGTGCAGACTCAGCTCTTGCTTAACTATTTTAGGCCACGCTTAAGCGGGTTGACACTTTGACCCTGAATTTTGAGGCTGCGTTGGGTGTTGATGGAAATTCAACTCCAGGCTTTGATTTGTTGCCGTTCCCTCTCTCGCCTTGCTGCTGCAATTCCAAGATTTGAGATTCCCGGTGTTTGATCCAGCCCTGGGTTGGTGAAGGTCAAGCTGGTCTCTGCTGTCATCCAGGAAAATGTTTGGATCCCATGGCATGAGATCTGCCCCTCTGCTGGAATTCCCAACTGGAATTCTGCATCCAGCTCTGCGGTGCAACAGCAGAAGGACGTGGAGCTGCTGGAGCAGATCCAGAGGAGTTGGGAGGTTGGGAGAGCTGGGAATGTCCAGCCTGGAGAAAAGAAGGATCCAGGGAGACCTCAGAGCCCCTTCCAGTGCCTAAAGGGGCTCCAGGAGAGCTGGAGAGGGAATTTGGGACAAGGGATGGGGGGACAGGACACAGGGAATGGCTTCCCACTGCCAGAGGGCAGGGATAGATGGGATATTGGGAAGGAATTCTTCCCTGTGAGACTGGGAATTCCACTGGAACAGAATTCCCAGAGAATCCGTGGCTGCCCCATCCCCAGAAGTGTCCAAGGCCAGAACAAAAACCCTTTGGGCCAGAACCCCCCCAAAACCCCACAAAGATCCTGTTCTTTTTTTGCAGGATTTTTGAGGGGATTTTTGCAGGATTTTTGCCGAGTTTAATCGAGACATTTTCCCCGAGCAACGTTCTCCCATCTTCAACCCAGCTGACAAATCCCAAATTCCCTGATATCCCTGTAATTAGCTGCAGGCAGCTGACTCGGAGCTGGACAAAAAAACCTGCTTAAATTTGCCGTGTTCTGCGCCGTTATTTGGAGTTATTCATCTGGAAAGGACCGTCCTTCACCCCGGAAGCCAAAAAGATTCCACACTCCTGGAGAAAGAAGCAGGATCAGCACTCGGCAATTTCCGGGCTTTTTATCTCCATCCACAGGATCCAAATCTCTGCCTGTTTTTTTTCACTCCTGAGATGAGTTTCCTGGAGGAATTCGGCTTCTCAGGAGGGATTTGAGTGCAAGGGGCCAAATTCTCCCAGGAAAAAGGAGCAGATTCTTGTTTATCCCACCCCCACTCCGTTCCCAGTGGGAATTACGAGGTGCTGCATCATTTCCGTGACCTATTTCCCTGCCCAAAGCTCGGTATTAAAGAGTTTTATGGGATTAATGAGTGTCCCTCATCTCGTTTTTATGGGTAACTGGGATGAGGTTATGTCATTTCCACCCCCCCTTTCCCTGTGGATGGAGAGAGGGATGTGGTGGGATCATGGAATTCGGGTTGGAAGGGACGTAAAGGATCATGGAATTCCAAACCAAACTTTCCACCATCCCAGGTTGATCCAAACTGGCCTTGGACACTTCCAGGGATGGGGCAGCCACAGATTCTCTGGGAATTCCACCCCAGCACCTCAAAGGGAAGAATTCCTTCCCAATATCCCATCTATCTCAAGCCATTCCCTGTATCCTGTCCCTCCATTCCTCATCCCAAGTCCCTCTCCAGCTCTCCTGGAGCCCCTTCAGCCTCTGAGGTTTCCCCGGATCCTTCTCTTCTCCAGGATGAGAAGGAATCCCATTCCATTCCACCCCATCCTATCCCAGTCTTTTTTCCTCCTGCCTCCTCTCAGTGGTTTTAGGAAGGACCAAAAAAAGGAACAAATTCCAAGTATTTTCCTTCCCCTTTCCTTTTAGGCCTCTCTTTTGAATTTTTTTTTTATTTTTCCATCTATTTTTTTGTGTTTCCTGACAAATTTCCATCCTGATTTTCCTGCTGGTTGCCCTTTCCTCAGAATTCTTCCCCTCATCCCCAAACCTCAGTTTGGGAACTGTCAAAACCCAGCATAAAATTCCCTATTTTGGTGAATCGACAGAGGGAATTTGGATTACAGGGAAAAATCGGGGATAAGGAGTTTCCAAACGCTCTGGTGGTCTCTTAATGGCTCTGTGGAATTCCCACCTCTCCAGTGCCTCCTGTTTGGATTCTCTTAAATCATTAAAAAGAAATAAAAAGTTAAAAAATAAAGGAAAGTGCGCAGGCTCTCCACGCTCCTGCCAAGTAGGTCAAGCTTTTCCCAGTTGGATGGTTTGGGAAGCAGAGACATTATTCAGAGTGACTTTTTCCAAGGTTTGTTTTTTTTTTTGAGGAGTTGAAGACAACTGGAAGCCCAAAAGCAGTTGCAAGCGTTGCTCTGAGACTGGAATTTCAGGGATAGCAAAATCATTCCAATTAATCAGGGCCAGATTAAAACAAATATTGGTGAAATCCAGGAAAACTAGCGAAGCATCCCTGGGGTTTTTTTTCCCCTGGAGGAAAAGCTGCAGGGGTGGGACACAGCCTGAAAGGAGGGAAGAGTTGGGAATTGGAGCTGCATAAAATGGGGCAGAGATCCCTCCAGGCATTTTAAGCTGTGGAAAACACCACCACAAGCTTTTCCCCAGAGGAAAAACTGGAATGGTTGAGCTGCTGCTGTTGGATTGGGGGTTTTTTTTTTGCCAGGAATGCAGCAAGGAAGGAATGTCTGGACATGGAATCTCCAGGATATGGAATATCAGTGTGGGTGTCACCACCTCTGTCAGATGAGGTTGGGAATGTCAAGCCTGGAGAAAGGAAGGATCCAAGGAAATCTCAGAGCTCCTTCCAGAGCCTAAAGGAGCTCCAGGAGAGCTGGAGAGGGAATTTGGGACAAGGGATGGAGGGACAGGACACAGGGAATGGCTTCCCACTGGGAAAGGGGAGTTTTGGGTGGGATATTGAGAAGGAATTCCACCCTGTGAGGGTGGTGAGGGGCTGGGATGGAATTCCCAGAGAAGCTGTGCCTGCTCCATCCCTGGAAGTGTCCAAAGCCAGGTTGGACAGGGCTTGGAGCAGCCTGGGATGGGAGAAGATGTTCCTGCCCTTGGGAAAAAGAGGATATTGAAGGTCCCTTCCCACCCAAACCATTCCATGGTTCTGTGACCAAACTTAAGGAGACAGGATTAATAAACTGCTTTTTCCAGAAGGACCTTCTGGAATTGTGCATGGATAATCATGGAATGGTTTGGGTGGGAGTGGACCTTAAAGCCCATCCATTTCCACCCTTTTCCATGTGCAGGAGCACCTCCCACTATCCCAGGTTACTCTAAGCCCCATCCAACCTGGCCTTGGACACTTCCAGGGATGGAGCAGCCACAGCTTCTCTGGGAATTCATTCCAGCACCACCCCACCCTCATTTTCCTTCTATCTCCTCTGAATCATCCCTTTTTTCAGTATAAATCCATAAATCTCATGTCTCATCCAGGCTGTTATCGACTCCCTGGAATTTCTCTGCCTGGAAGGAATTTAAAAAAAAAAAAAAAAAGCCTCTTTCAGGAAATAATTCATTTATGCCACGGCTCCTTCCAGCTGAGAGGATCCTTCAGCTCCCAGTCCCTCCCCTGCCGTAATTTTAATTTCCTATTCAACCACTCCAGATAAATTGTCGCTCTGAAAAAAATTTTTAGGCAGAAAGAGACATGGGAAGAAGAATACGGAGCATTAAAAATGGATTACAGGGTGTCACTCCTGGACTCCTTGCCTGAGCTATTAAATATTTAGGATTCAAATCTCAGATTTGATCTCGATTTCTCCACGGCTCTGAGGCTTTCCAAACTGCTTTTTCCTGGGGAAAAAAAATGGGATTTTACCTTGTGTGGAGTTCACCTCGCGTGGCTTGGCAGGGGAACCTCTGCTTGTGTCGAGTCTTTCTTTTCCCAACTTTTTTTTATTTTTGGTGCTTTCCCAGGTCATCTGCTGCAGCTGCTAGTTCAGAACTAAAGAAACTAAAAACTTCCCTTTTTTTTTCCCCCCTTTATTTTTTTTCCTGAGAAAAAAAAAAAGGAGAAAAAAATTTTATTTTTTATTTTTAATTTTTAATTTTTTATTTTAAAATTTTATTTTAATTTTTTTTTTTCCTGAAAAAAAAAAAATAAAGGGAAAAAAAAAAGGCAGATCTGAGACCAGTCTTGTCTTAAATGTCAGGGTTAGGGAATAACTCATGGGGTCCCCTCCCGGTTGTGATGACCCCATTCAGGTTCTCTGATCAGCCCTGGTGTAGAAAGATCAGAAACTTTCCGTGGAGGAGAAGAAACAAAAAGGGGAACAAAAAGAGAAAACCCCAAGTAACGCCACCAAAAATAAAAAAGCAACCCCTCATTTTTCCCCATCTCCCAACGAATTAAACTCCTCTGGAAAAAAAAATCTGGAGGAGAACTCCTCTGTGGTTCCTTTTTCTGTTGCAAAATCCCGGGGGAGGCCGGATCGGGGAGGGCAGCGCCGTCACCCACACGGCTCCCGAGGGGAGGGATCTGTGGCAGAGCCCTCTGGAGATTCCTTCTCTCCAGGAAAGGCGTGCGGAGACTCGCAGGAGATTTGGGAATCCCCTCCCCAAAATCAGACCCTTCGGGGGAGAAGGCGGCCCCGGAGTGTCCCCGAGGAGCCCCCGGAGGGATGGTGGGAGATGGCAGATGAAGGAAGGATGGGATCTCTCCGTGGAAGGAGGTGGGCGTCGGGCTCAGGAGCGGGTTTGGCACGGTTGGTTGGTTTTTTTGGCGGATTTGGGATTTTTCTTTCCCCACTTTGCCTGGGGTCGGTGACGCTTTGGGAGGAGAAAAGTTGGATAATAACAGGCGGAATCGTTGAGCGGTTTGGGTTGGAAGAGGGTTTGAAGCTCGTGAAATTCCACCCCCCCTGCTCCCTCCACTTCCAATCTTCCAAAACCCCAGGTTGATCCAAGCCTCATCCAAACTGGCTTTGGACACTTCCAAGGATGAATTCTCTGGGAATGCCATTCCAAGGCCTTCCCACTCTCTCCCAAGGAAGAATTTCTTCTCTAATTTCCCACTCAAACCCGTCTTCCCTGGCTTTCTGCTGCCCCAAAAGCTCCCTGGTGCCACCCTGCAGGTGCGTGAGGCTGTAATTCCCAAAATTCCCACTTTGAAGCTGGAATCAGCCTCAGGGAGAGCGGGAATGACAGAAGGAGGGGACACCCAGAGTCCCTTTTCCTGGGCAGGTGGAGCAGTTTGGACAGCAGAGGCTTCTGGACGGAGCTTCACCTCCATCCTGAAATTCCTGCAGAGCACAAATTTCCTGCTGTTTTTGGTGCTGATTATCCATTATTTTTTTTTTTCCTCACAGTGTTTTGATAGGATCACCGTTCAGGGGAATTTATCCTTAAATCCAGGCAGGAGAATGTCAAATATTCCTTCATGTTTAATACTTCCCGTTAAACCCTCGCGTGGCCAACTCCCACATACACCCATGACTGACGGATTTTGGGAATGGTTAAGGATTATTGGGATCAAAACACTCCCTGGTAGGGAGGGGAACAGCTTTATCCAAGCCCTTTTCCACATAGAGTGAGGATGGAAAAGGGCTGGGAGGAACACTGAAGGCTCTGTTCCCGTCCTGGCGGATGCGGTCAAGGGCCGCCATCCATACGGAATCATCCCGGAGGCAACGGGATCCTCTGGAAAAAGGGCTACAAAACTCCAACGCCCCAGAGCTGCCCCAAGCCCTTTCATTGCTAAATCTGCTCTACCCTAATTTATGCTAACGAGGGGGAGCTCTCATCCCGTCATCTCTGAGCTCTTCCATGGCGTGTGCGTGTGTCACCGTCTGGAATGCTTTGCTCGGGATTAAGGGAATGTTTTCCTGGTGAGCTGGGACCAGGGGGTGTTCTTTTGTTGGTTTATTTTTTTTTTGTCCTCTTAATTTGAGAGTCGACAGCTCTTTTTTTTCTTTTTTGTGCTCTAATCAAGAGGGTTTTGATGCCGTAATTAAAAACACAGAGTTAATGGGTGTTCCGCAGGATGTAAATTCGCCGGGAAAATCCAGAGCGGAGAGAGAGAACTTGGGAGACCAAAGCCCTTTTTTGTCTATTGTAATTAGGGGTGTGGTGCTTAAGGAATATTAATTATCCCCACGGGGGTGTGGAGGGGGAGGAGGTTGAGGAGCCAGAAAAATGCTGCCTCCGCCCCTAATTCCCAGTGGGAGTTCAGGAGCTGCCGGATGAGCCAAGCCTGGGAGACTCGGGAAAGGAATTGGGAAGGGAAGGGCATCCCCTCCTTTAAAAAAAACAAACAAACAAAAAGGGGGGAGAAAAAAAAAACCCAACAACCCCAAACAAATCCAATTTTGGGAGCTGAGTGCGACTTTCTGTGGGAGCTGAGGTTTGACTGAGGAATTTAAATCCGTGGTTTCCCCACCCCGGGAATTGTGGTGGTTGATTTCGTTGGAACGGCAGGTTTGGGATGGTTTGTGGCTGGGAGAGCCAGAGAGGGATTTGGGATGAAGGATGGAGGGACAGGGAATGGATTCCCACTGGGAAAGAGGAGATTTGGGTGGGATGTTGGAAAATGGGGGCAGAGGGTCAAGTTTAGGTGAATTTTTTTTAAAAGTCGGATAATTTACAGCAAATAAATCACAGGTTGGGCCAGGCTGGCACCTCAAAAGATCCAAGGTTTTTTTGGGAATGGGGCAGCTGTAGGAAAAGCTCTTCAGAGCAGAGTCTTGGAAATGAAAGAAACCAGAAAATCCGAATAAAAGCTCATTTTTAGGCCAATAAATCGGGCAAATGGAAAGATTTGGGTGATTGTCCCAGCAACCTGGGGGGTTTTTTATGGGGAAAAAATGTGTTGGGTGGTTGGAAAATATTAATAAAGGAGAGGAAAACAGGCTGGGAAAGCTGGGAATGTCCAGCCTGGAGAAGGGAAGGACCCAGGGAGACCTCAGAGCCTCTTCCAGTGCCTGAAGGGGCACCAGGAGAGCTGGAGAGGGACTTTGTTTTCCCACTGCCAGAGGAGAGGGATATTTGGAATATTGGGAAGAAATTCTTCTCTGTTTGGGGCTGGGAACAGAATTCCCTTTTTTTTTTTCCCCTGAGCTTTCCATTAGCAACTTCTACAAGGGAAGAAATCCATTCCTAGGGAAAGCTGTGGATGTTATTTCTCTTTTTACCTTGAAGCCAATCCAGGGAATTCCCAAATCCTACTCTCTCCAAAAGTCAGAATAAGAGATGAGTTTTTTACTTGTGGCACCTGGAGATCCCATTTTTGGTTTTTTTTTTTTTAGGAAATACTCATTTGGAGGTATTTTTATAACTCTTTTCCTTGGCAGCTGCTCCCTGTTTTCCTCAAGGATCTGATTAGCCCAGTTTTTCCTCCTGCACCATCTACGGAGCCAGTGGGGAGCCATGGAAGGGGACAGGGGACAGGAGATCCCTTGTCCCAAAATCCCTCTCCAGCTCTCCTGGAGCCCCGACCTCCTCCTCTGCCCATCCACCCTGTGGATAAAACATTGGGAAGAGGATTTCCAGTGGAATTCCAAATTCTGGGAATGGGATGAGGTTCCCACAGGGCCAGGGACTGGGAAAGATGGAGAAATTCCAGCCCATCCTCTTTTTGAACTTAAGGGATGGGAGGGATGAGGCAGATTTTAGGGTTGGGCCAGATCCTTGTGGGAGTTTCAACAGGATCAACAATTCCAGGGTTAATAAATTCCTTTGGTTTTGCTCTGGTAGGGGAGTAAAAACTTCATCAAATTCCATGGAAATGTCACAGAAGAACTTCCTGAAATGCTCAAACCCATGGTGGTTTGGGTTGGAAGGGAAAATCCCTATCCCAGGTTGCTCCAACCTGGCCTTGGACAATTCCAGGGATGGGGCAACCACGGATTCTCTGGGAATTCCATCCCAGCCCCTCACCACCCTCCCAGGGAAGAATTCCTTCCCAATATCCCCACCTAAATTTCCACTTTTCCACTGGGAGGCCATTCCCTGTGTCCTGTCCCTCCATTCCTTATCCCAAATCTCCCTCCAGCTCTCCTGGAGCCCCTTTGGGCACTGGAAGGAGCTCCAAGGTTTCCCTGGATCCTTCCCTTCTCCAGGCTGGACATTCCCAGCTCTCCTCACCCCTTGGAGCATCTCCATTTCCTCCTCTGGATCTGCTCCACCATCTCCATGTCCTCCTGCTTTCAGACCCCAGAGCTGGGTGCAGAATTCCAGTTGGGAATTCCAGCAGAGGGGCAGAATTCCCCCCTCTTTTCCCGCTCTAAAACATTTCCCATCCCCGTTGCAGCCACAGGATTGGATAAAATGGGATCAGGATCACTCCCTTCCCACCCTCCTCCCTCTGCTTTCCAGGTATTTCCCTGCCTGACTCAACTCATAAATATCCAGGATTTATGATAATTAATTCCAAACACGCCCTGGAGTCGCACAGGTGCCTGGAGTGTTTCTCCCTGGGTGCTCAGAATTAATTTGGGAGGATTTATTTATTTATTCCATGCCTGGGCTTGACACGGAAGTGCTCCTTGTCTCCAACACATTCCCAGCCTTTTCCTGGAATGCTGAGCCACGGAGAGCAGAGAGAAAAGGGGAAGTGATTTGCATGTGGTTGCCTAATAAAACTGTGGGAAATTTAGGGAATTAAACAGCACTGGGGAGAGCTGGAGGTTCAGCAGGGATGAGAGTTCCCATGATCCAAAGGCGTTGGGAATTGTTCCCTGGGAGGGTTCCCCTCCAAGGGGTTCCAGGAGAGCTGGAAAGGGAATTTTGGAACAAGGGATGGAGGAATGGTTTAAACTGGCAGAGGGAATTTGGGATATTGGGAAGGATTCTTCCCTGGGAGGGTGGTGATGGGCTAGAATGGAATTCCCAGGGAATCTGTGTCTGCCCCATCCCTGGAAGTGTCATCCAAGGCCAGGTTGGACATTGGGGCTTGGAGCAACCTGGGATGGTGGAACAAGGTTGGAATGAGATGATCTTGAAGGTCTTTGCCAACCCAAAGCATTCCATGATTCCATTCCATGATTCCATTCCATGATTCCATTCCATGATTCCAACCCAGAGCTGAGGCTTTCAGGTTATCAGAGGAACAGGGATGGGAAAGGTTTGGAATTAAAAATGGAGAGGTTTAGATTGGGATTTGGGGAGGAATTGTTCCCTGTGAGGGTGGTGAGGGGCTGGGATGGAATTCCCAAAGAAGCTGTGGATGTCCCTGGATCCCTGGGATTTTCCAAGGACAGGTAGGATGGGGTTTTGGAGCAACCTGGGATAATGGGAGGTGTCCCTGTCCATGGAAAAAGGGTGGGATTGGATCGTCTTCCAAGGTCTCTCCCAACCCAAACCATTCCATGATTCCTGGAATGCAGATTCCACAAATATTCCCAAAAAAATGATGGTTCTGCCTGAAAAAAAAAAATATCAGGGAAGTATCCATGAAATGTGTGGGAACAAGGAAGGGGTGTGCACTTCCTAGGAACTCTTTGCCAGAGCATGGAAAAAATTCCTGCAGGGAAAGGTTCACAGGGAATTATTTTCAGCTGAGGGGGAAATCTGTGACTCAGAGTGTCAAAGTTCAGGATTTTCACTGGGAAAATCCTTAGGAAATGGAGCTGCCAGCCCAGTTTCCTTCTCCACTGTGCAATTCCTCGTGTTTTCATTCAATATTCCTTCCTTTTTTCCTTTTTCCTTGTTTGTCCAGGATTTTTCCTTGCTTGACATCCTTTATTCCCTGCCTTCTATCCAAAAAAAAAATTGATTCAGGATGATGCAGGATCTCTTTAGGAACTTTTAAAGTCAGGAGTTTTAGTTCCAGCTTCCAGGTGGGAATTCCAGGCTCACCCACACAGCTCCTCCCTCGCTGTTGGGATTTGGGATTCTCCTGATAAAAACACGGGGATTTAATGGAGCTGCCAAGATTCCAACCTGATTTTCCAGCTTTGTTTCCCCTGTCATTCCAACAGGCTGGGAATGTCAGGAGGAGTTTTTGGGAGATTGGAGGAGGGCCTGGATGTTCCCACCCCAGGAAGTTTTTGGGATATCCATGAAAAGTGGGTGAAAAACCAAAAAAGTGGGTGAAAAACCAAAAAAAGTGAGTGAAAAAATCCAGGAATCCGAGTGGAATCGGCGCTATCGGAGCCGTCGATCTGGTTCCTTGGAGGAAAATGAGCTATTAAGTGGATTTAGGTAATTAAAAGTCGTTATCAATTAAGAGCTAATAACGAGTCCTGCCACGGGGCCTTTCTTATCAGGGCCCTTGCTGGAACAAATCCAGGACCACCAAGGATGGTGATGACGTCAGTTTGGGGACTTTTTAGTGGATTAAAGCTCAGGTTTGGGATCAGAACTTCAGGTTTGGGATCAAAACCTCATGGTTAGGATCAAAACTTCAGGTTTGGGATCAGAATTTAAGATTTAGGATCAAAACCTCTGATTTTACGATCAAATCCTCAGGTTTTAGAATCAGAACTTCAGGTTTGGGATTAAAAACTCAGGTTTGGCATCCAAACCTGAAGTTTGGGATCAAAATTTCAGAAGCAAAGCCTGAGATTTCAGGAGGAAAACCTCAGGTTTGGGATCCAAACCTCCAGTTTGGGATCAAAAGTTAAGATTTGAGATCAAAACCTCTGATTTCAGGATCAAAACCTTAGGTTTAGCATCCAAACCTGAAGTTTGGGATCAAAACGTCAAATTTCAGGAGCAAAGCCCGAGATTTCAGGAGGAAAAGCTCAGGTTTGGGATCCAAACCTCCAGTTTGGGATCAAAACTTCAGGTCTGGGATTAAAAACTCAGGTTTAGGATCAAAACCTTCAGTTTGGGATCCAAACCTCAAGTTTAGGATCAAAACCTCAGATTTGGGATCCAAACCTCAGATTTTAGGATCAAAACCTCAGATTTGGGATCAAAACCTCAGGTTTGGGATTAAAAACTCAGGTTTAGGATCAAAACCCTCAAGTTTGGGATCAAAACTTCAGGTTTAGTATCCAAATCTCTGGTTTAGGATCAAAACCTTCAGTTTGGGATCCAAACCTGAAGTTTGGGGTGAAAACCTCAGATTTTAGATTCCAAACCTCAGATTTTAGGATCCAAACCTTAGGTTTTAGGATCAAAACCTCATACTTTAGGATCAAAACGTCAGGTTTGGGACCGAAACCTCAGATTTGGGATCCAAACCTCAGATTTTAGGATCCAAACCTCAGATTTTAGGATGCAAATCTCAGGTTTTAGGATGAAAACCTCCGATTTTAAGATCAAAACCCCAAGTTCGGGATCAAAACTTCAGGTTTGGGATTCAAATCTCTGGTTTAGAATCAAAACCTTCTGTTTGGAATCCAAATCTCAGATTTTAGGATCCAACCCTCAGATTTTAGAATCCAAACCTCAAGCTTGGGATCAAACCCTCAGGTTTTGGGGTCCAAACCTTAGATTTTAGGATCCAACCCTCAGATTTTAGAATCCAAACCTCAAGCTTGGGATCAAACCCTCAGGTTTTGGGGTCCAAACCTCAGATTTTAGGATCCAAACCTCAGATTTAGGATGAAAACCTCCAATTTTAAGATCAAAACCCCAAGTTTGGGATCAAAACTTCAGGTTTGGGATTAAAAACTCAGGTTTAGGATCCAAACCTCAGATTTTAGGATCCAAATCTCAAGTTTAGGATGCAAACCTCAGATTTTGGATCCAAACCTCAGATTTGGGATCCAAATCTCAGCTTTTAGGATCCAAAATCTCAAGTTTAGGATCCAAACCTCAGATTTGGGATCCAAACCTCAGATTTTAGGACGCAAATCTCAGGTTTTAGGATGAAAACCTCCGATTTTAAGATCAAAACCTCAAGCTTGGGATCAAACTCTCAGGTTTAGGAGTCCAAACCTCAGGTTTTAGGATCCAAACCTCAACTTTCAAATTCCAGAATCATTTTCCTTCCATCTATAACCTGGAATCAAGACTTGAGAGCGCTCTGGGGATTTTTCTCGTTTGTCGCCAACGCGATTCCGCGCGAGCTGGTGCCGACCCCTCTATGGAGAAAAAACCACGGATATTACCCAAAAAAAAACCCAAAAAAAAGCTTTTCTTGGGCTCCCAGCAGGAGCAAGGAATTACCCCAGGAGCTGCCACAGGGAAGGAGGAGCCGCTGCCACTCCAAGCCCGGAGCAGCCGCTGCGGTAATTTTCGGGGCGGAAACATCGGATTTTTCTCCGGGAATGTTTTTCTCCCAGGGTGCCCAGCAGCAGGCAGAGCCTGGAATAGCTCGGGATGAATGAAAAATCCAGGAGCTTGGGAGGCCTCTGTGATTTTTATATTTTTTTCCCCCCCATTTCTTTTGTGTTTAATCCCGAATTAACGAACGCGGCTCTTTTATTCTCCCGGAATTTCGGGGGAGGAGGAGGAGGAGGAGGAACAGGAACAAAAGCCCTGAGCCATGGATATAATTTTGGGATCAGCGTGGAGCTGTTGATAAACCTGGTTGTGGCCCAGCCCACTTCCAAACCCTGGAAAAATGGGATTTTAATAGCGCTTTTTCCCCAGTCTGACTCCTCCAAAGGGTTCGGATCCTCGGAGCTGCCAAGAGTGAAATGTTTGTTGGGCCTCATCAATCCCATGGGAATGGGATGGACACAAAATCTCCATAAATGGGATCCACAGCTGGGATTGAGGCTCCCAGGAAACCCCGAGGTGGCTGCAGACAATTCCTGAGAATTTGGGACGTGACGGATGCAGGAGGTTCAAGGGGAGTGGAGCACGTGGGCTTCTCCTCCTGCTGTTCTCCAGAGGATCCTTTCCCCTCTGGAATATTCTGAGGATCCCTTCTCCTCTGGAATATTCTTTTATTGCCTCAGCACAGCTGGAAAAATTCCTCTTTAAACAAAAAAAACCCCAGGGATTTCAGCATCCCAAATCCTCTTTTGAATGAACAAGGATGGAGGGAAGTATGGAAAAGTTGTATGGAAAATTCCTCCTGCTGCTGGAGGAGCTGTTCCTTTCCTTCCTGGATCCAGGCCTGGGGGGATGAAGGGATGGAGAGCAGTCCCAAGGAGAAGGAATTTTGGGTGTTGGTGGGTGAAAAACGGGACATGTCTCATCCATGTGCGCTCACATCCCAAAAATCCCTGATGTCCCGGGGCTCATCCCGTGGCAGGGACACAGGAAAGGAGGGAATTCTGCCCCTCTGACCTGCTCAGGTGAGGTCCCACCTGGAATTCTGCATCCAGGTGTGGAGTCCAACAGCAGGAAGATGTGGAGATGTTGGAGCAGATCCAGAGGAGGACATGGAGATGCTCCAAGGGTTAGAGAGAGGCTGGGAATATTCACCTGGAGAAGGGAAGGATCCAGGGAGAACTCAGAGCCCCTTCCAGTGCCTAAAGGAGCTCCAGGAGAGCTGGAAAGGGACTTGGGACAAGGGATGGAGGGACAGGACATGGGGAATGGCTTCCCACTGCCAGAGGGCAGGGTTAGATGGGATTTTGGGAAGAAAATCTTGGCTGTGAAGGTGGTGAGACCCTGGAATGGAATTCCCAGAGAAGCTGTGGCTGCTCCATCCCTGGAAGTATCCTGGGCCAGGTTGGACAGGGCTTGGAGCATCCTGGAATAGTGGAAATTGTCCCTGCCCATGGAAGAAGGGCAGATATCCACGATCCTTAATGTCCCTTCCCACCCAAACCATCCCATTCCTTCCCCTTTGATGACCAGGATGGGTTTATTCCACCTCCCACATTCCTTGACCAGAGAAAGGAGGAGAAATAAGGAGGTGAAGCCAAAATCTTTCCAGGCTGGAGACAGCACAGGAACAGCTCTAAATCCTCCAAATGGGATCCCTGCCCACAAAACCCTTGGAAAAATAGGAACGAAGACCATGGCACGGGAGCAGGAATGTGACAGGTCCTAATTCCACTGGCTGGACAATCTGGGGCTTTTCCTGATGGATTTTTCCTGCTTTTCTCCCTGCTGGAGATAACAGAAATATGGATTTTGGGATGGATACCTTTGGATGAGCAGAGATCTCTGCGGATTCCCAACAAACAGAGTGTGGAAAAGTTGGGATTTTTCCTGGATTCCGTGAGGATCATCCAGGACCAAGCTCTGGGGATGGATCACCCAGATGGTGCCAGACCATTCCCAGAATTTCATCCCAACCATCAGAAAACTGGGAATGGGGAAGATCCTCACCCAGATGGATCCACTGAGGATTCCAAGAGGGCACCTCGTTAACACCAGCACTTAACGAGCTCCTCCAGCCTGGAGAGGAGGCTGGGAATGGATCCAAGGGTCCTCTTCACCTCCAGGGGTGGTGGGGAAGGGAAAAAACCAGGATTTTCCATGGAAGGGATGCACGGCTGCAGCGTGGAGGGATCTCCCACTGGCAGTTTTCCATGTTTTTCGTGGCCAGCAGGAATGGTGGGGGAGATGTCCATCCTTGGAGATCAGGGAATTTGGACTCTGAATGGGAGAATCCCAAGTTCCCTGTGCTCGGGGAAGGAAGGGAACATGGCCCAGGTCACCTCCAAATCCATCCTAAAATATTTGGGAAACATGGGTTATAAAATCAGGTTATAAAACCTGGAATTTCCCATCTCCCACCTGGAATAAGGATTGAAACTTTGGAAAAAGGAGGAGGGGCTGTTGTGGCTCTCCTGATGTTTTTTGTTTGAGGGTGGAAAGATGCTCTTTTCCCTAATTTCTGCATCCTCATCCCAAATTTCTTCCTCCTTTTCCTGTTCCAGTCTCCCATTGGCAGTTTTCCATGTTTTTCGTGGCCAGCAGGAATGGTGGGGGAGATGTCCATCCTTGGAGATCAGGGAATGGGAGAATTCCAAGTTCCCTGTGCTTGGGGAAGGAAGGGAATGTGGTCAAATCCAAATCCATCCTAAAATATTAGGGAAACACCATTATAAAAACAGGTTATAAAACCTGGAATTTCCCATCTCCCGCCTGGAATAAGGATTGAAACTTTGGAAAAAGGAGGAGGGGCTGTTCTGGCTCTCCTGATGTTTTTTGTTTGAGGGTGGAAAGATGCTTTTTTTTCCCTAATTTCTGCATCCTCATCCCAAATTTCTTCCTCCTTTTCCTGTTCCAATCTCCCATTGGCAGTTTTCCATGTTTTTCGTGGCCAGCAGGAATGGTGGGGGAGATGTCCATCCTTGGAGATCAGGGAATTTGGACTCTGAATGGGAGAATCCCAAGTTCCCTGTGCTCGGGGAAGGAAGGGAACATGGCCCAGGTCACCTCCAAATCCATCCTAAAATATTTGGGAAACACGGGTTATAAAATCAGAGAAAAACAATATTGGGGAACTGGAATTTCCCATCTCCCACCTGGAATAAGGACTGAAACCTTGGAAAAGGGAGGAGGGGCTGTTCTGGCTCTCCTGATGTTTTTTGTTTGAGGGTGAAAAGATGTTATTTTCCCGAATTTCTGCATCCTCATCCCAAATTCCTTCCTCCTTTTCCTGTGGCTTCCTTTCCTCCCGTGAATAGGGAAGCTCCTGTAGCACAAAATATCCAAGATTTTTTTTTTTTTTTTCCTTTGGGAGTGGAAAATGAACCTTCCTCATCCTCACTGCCCATCCAGGCCAAGTTTTGAGGAGCATCCAAAGGGTGTGAGGCTCTGGAATCTGCTTCTGCTGCCAGAGGAGCCTCTGGAAGCAGCAGATGCTCCTGCACCTGCCAAGTCACTCTCCCCTTTGGGGTGGCTTTGGGAGGAGGTTTTTTTTTTGCTCTTTGGGAATTCCTTCGGCAAAAGTTCCTCCCAAGGAGTGGCAGAAGGTGGAAGTGTTTGGGTTCCTCACATGATTTTGGTGCTAAAGAAGCATTTTTTAGGTGGAATGTTCGTTACTGAGTTCCCTGATTGAGTTCCCAAAGTGAAATGTCCATGTTTTAATCCATGGATTGGGGGGGGAAAAAACACCACATTTATTTCTGGCATTCCAGGTGGTTTGTTGGGGTTTTGGGGTTTTTTTGGGGGTTTTTTGGGTTTGTTTTGTTTTGTGTTTTTTTGTTTGGTTTGGTTTGGTTTTTTGTGTTTTGTTTTGGGGTTTTTGTTTTTGTTTTTTGGGTTTTTGGGGGGGAGTCTGTTTGGTTTTTTTTGAAGTTTCAAGGATATTTAGGCCTGTTTGGAATTTTCCTCGGAGTTTATGAGCTGGTCTGGTGCTGGATTTGGTGTGTTTGAATTCCCTTTAAAAGCTTTGGAACGGGGTCATTATTCCCTGTGGGAACCCTCGGATCTCCAGGGGTGGTTTTTGGAGGGGTTTTTTTCTGCAGCATCCAGAGGGAACTGGATCCACTGGGATCCACTGGAATGTGAGGGTGGATCCATTGGTGGCTCCCAAAACCTCTGGATACAAACTCAGGGTACTCCAAGCGTGGTTTAACAGCAGCAAAAAAATCATGGAACGCTTTGGGTGGGAAGGCACCTTCAAGATCTTGGAATTCCGTGGGCAGGGACACCTCCCACTGTCCCAGAGTGCTCCAATTCCTCTCCTTGGACAATCCCAGGGATCCAGGGGCAGCCACAGCTTCTCTGGGAATTCCATCCCTCACCAGCCTCACAGAGTAGAATTCCTTCCCAATATCCCAAATTCCCTCTGCCAGTTTGAACCATTCCCTGTGTCCTGTCCCTCCATCCCTTGTCCCAAATCCCTCTCCAGCTCTCCTGGAGCCCCTTCAGGCACTGGAAGGGGCTCTGGGGTTTCCCTGGATCATTCCTTTCTCCAGGCTGGACATTCCCAGCTCTCTCCATCTTTTGGAGCATCTCCATGAATCCTTCTGGATTTGCTTCCAACATCCTTCTTCTGTCGGAGCCCAGAGCTGGGTGCAGAATTCCAGGTGGGATTCCCAGCTCTCTCTAACCCTTGGAGCATCTCCATGAATCCTTCTGGATTTGCTTCCAACATCCTTCTTCTGTCGGAGCCCAGAGCTGGGTGCAGAATTCCAGGTGGGATTCCCAGCTCTCTCTAACCCTTGGAGCATCTCCATGAATTCTTCTGGATTTGCTTCCAACAGAAGCAGAATTCCAGGTGGGATCTCACCTGAGCGGGGACAGAATTCCTCCTCCCCTTTTCCCACTTCCCACAGCTCCAAAGCGGGAAGCTTCACATCAATATTCCTCCCGGACGTGGGGAGGGTTTGGAAAAAGAGGGAAAAAACTGGGGAACATCCCTATTTTTCCACCTTCCTTCCCCCTCTCCCCTGCTCCCTCCTCCTGGCAGCCTGGAGCAGACAGATCCCGCACCAACTGCGCCGGATCGCGGGCGGCGGCACGAGTCGCGCTACGGCAGCGATTTATATCCACGGAACATATGGCCCCATTTCCCTGCGGATAGCAAACCCTTCCCTCCGTCTCCCCTCCTCTTTTCATCCCCTCACACATCCCAAAGAGCAATCCCAGCTCTTTTTTTTCTGGATTTGGGAGCTGGGAAGCAGCACAAACTCCAACAGCCGCGCCGATCCCGGAATTTTTTTTTTTTTTCCTCCTACAAAAGGATTGAAGGATTTTGTGATGGTGGTGGTGGAGGGAGGGGGGGAAATGTTCTTTTCCCAAATGGGATTTGCTGTCTGGAGCGCCCGTCTTGGAGCTCGGAATGTTTTCCAGCCTTATCTCCCAGTCCTAAAAATATCCCGGCAGCGCTGTCAGGAAGGGGGGGAGAGCTGCTTCCATGGGTTTTGTTTCCCTCTCGGAGAAGGAGCAGGAGGTCATCGGGTATTTCAGAGGTGACCTCGGAAAGGTCATCTCATTTTACACCTTCTCGTTGCTCCCATAATCTCAGAGATATTTTATTTTATTTGTTCCCCCCCCCCAGGGATATTTTCTTTTTTTTTTTAGGGATGGAATTCCACAGGGAGTTAAACTGAGAGTCGACATCCTGGGGAGGAAAACAAGGAATCCTTGTTTTCATCCCAAATCCTCCTCCTGGATTCCTCCCTCGTCCCCATCCATGCTGGGGGGACTCAAATGACAACAGGTGGCCTCGGGATCACCTGCTCCCCGCCAGCTGCCCCTTCCCCAGGACAAGGAAAAAAAACCATCCCAGAGCCCCAGCTCAGGATTTCCACGGAATTCCTCCCCTCCCCACCCCGGTGGAGCTGTGCCCGATGTTTGTGTGGCTCTGGCAAAGGAGGGAGGAGGAGGAGGAGGAGGAATATTTTTCTCTCCTCCAGCTCAGATTTGCTGTTTGTAGTTCCCCCTGCTCTTTTTTTTCCCCGACCTCATTCCATGAATATTTTGGAGTTCAAAAAGCACGGGATGTGCTCCGAGCCTCGCTTTGCTCCGGCTTGGGGCTGGGCTTAGCAAGGAAAACAAAACTTCTTCCAAGTTTTTTTTTGTCCTCAGTGCTGCTTTTTCCCTTTGGTTTGTTGTGGATTATTCCTTGGGGGTTTTTTTGCTGTTATTGAATATTCCCTTTTTCCTCCTTTTTCCTTTCTCTTGTGGGAAATCTCGGAAAAGGCAAGCTTGGAACTGGAATTTAAAGTCATTCCATTCTGGAATTAAATTTAAAGATTCATATTTATATTTTCCCCACATTAAATCCATAAAATATCGACCTCCCATGCTGTGATACCTCTTGAATTCCCCCCGCACCAAAAAAAAAGTGAATTTTTACTGCTTTGTTGGGATTTTTGTCCTTTTCCTGCTGTTTTCCGACCTCTGTGACTTTGGGGTTCCCACTTTTCCAACCTTCACCCCCACTTGGGCTTTTCCTCCATCCAGGCTCCACCTTTTGAAGTTTAAAACTTTAAACTGAATCTTTTTCCCTCGGGATTGGGACAAATGGAATTTTATTTCATTTTTTTTTTAATGGAAATGAGGTTTTCCCTAAGGAGTTGTAAAAAACAGGAGTTCAAGGAAAGGGTGTTCTGGACATGTGGTGAGGAGGGTCTGGATTCAGCAGCTGCCCCCGGAATTTTTCCCTGCTCCTCTCCCTCTCTGCCTCCCCCCAGCTGCCACTGCCCCAAAAAGCCAAATTTTCCCTTAAAAAAACTCCAAAATCTGGGATATCAATCATGGAATGCTTTGGGTGGGAAGGGAAAAATCCCATCCAGCTCCCCTGGACACTTTCCACTATCCCAAGTTGCTCCAAGTTCCATCCAATTCCAGGGATGGAAAGTTTCTCTGGGGATTCCATTTTCCAGAATTCCAGGGCCTCTCCACCCTCCCAGGGAGGGATTCCTTCCCAATATCCCATTTTTCCTTCCCAATATCCCATTTTTCCCTGCCCTCTGGCAGTGGGATGCCATCCCCTGTGTCCTGATGATCCAAGAGGGCAAAAATTTGGGAATTTAAAAAAAAAATAATAATCAATTTAGCTGATCCTGCCTGAATCCCTCTCACAAGGCAGCAGCAAAACCACCAGGAATTCCGGGAAAATAAGGAAAAATAACATATTTTCCAATTTTTTTACGGAATTTTCTGGCCAGGAGTTTTTTGTGGTGTTGGATTTCTGGGCCCTGACGTTTTTCTTTATGAAATGAGGACACCTGAGATTGGCAGAATTCGTTTTTCTGCTGGAATTTTGGGGGCTGGGGAAAACTTTTTTCCCTTGATTCTGATCACTCCGGATTTTTCTGGGATTGGTGCAGGCTGTTGCTTGTTCCCAGGTTTTTGGCTCAGAGTTCAAAGCATTCCTCTCAATATTCCCCATTTCCAAAGAACTTGTTCCCATTAATCATCTTTTCCTCAGAAGATTGCGACTGGAAAAGCGAAATTTATTGCAGATTTTTAGGAAATTTATGAGTCTGTGTTGGCAAGTCCCACTCGGGTCGTCTTCACTCTGATTTCTGGAAAGTTCAGGAATGGAGATTTGGGATTTGGGAGGAAATTGGAGCAGATTGGAGGAGTGGGATTTCGTGGAATGCCGCCATCCAAAATGGATCCATCCTCGAGGTGGGAATCACCTGCTCCTGGTCCCACCTTGGAGGTTGGAAAACCAGCTCTTCCCATCCCAAAATTGCCCCACAAACCCCAGGAATGTGGCTTTTCCAAGAGGAAAAGTCAAGGGAAGTCGTCCTCTTGGCTGGAAAGGTGGAATTTGGATCCACTGGTTTGGATTTGGTTTGGATGGAAACTAATGAAGACCTAAAGATTTATTAAGAAATGTGGATTACAGATCACAAAGTTCTCCTGGAATAATGGATCTTCTGGGGCATCTTCAGCTCATGAAGATTCTTACCCATTAAAACACTCTGAGGGTTTTTTTGGGAATACTGTCCCAGAACCTTGGAGAAGGTGTTGGATGGGCATCCCGCACCCCCCAGGCCTTTCCCTGGGATCTCCAGCTCCTCTTTCCATCCCACCCCATCCCGTCCCATCCCATCCAATCCCATCCCACCCCATCCCACCCCATCCCACCCCATCCCACCCCATCCCACCCCACCCCATCCCATCCATCCCATCCCACCCCACCCCACCCCACCCCACCCCATCCCATCCCATCCCACCCCATCCATCCCATCCCATCCCATCCCATCCCACCCCATCCATCCCATCCCATCCCACCCCATCCCATCCCACCCCATCCCATCCCCTCCCA
>JBBMKD010000102.1:150706765-150720606 GCA_037834095.1 Argya squamiceps
CCTATCCCATCCCCATCCCCATCCCATCCCCACCCCATCCCATCCCATCCCATCCTCCAGCCCCTCTCCCACCATTTTTGGGATCCTGGTCCCTCTCCCTCTCCCACTCCTCGGCAAAAAAGAATTCCCATCCTCCTGTCCTCACATGCCCCGTTTCCCTTTAAATCCAAACTTTTCCAGGGCTGATATCCCCAAGCCCTTGACCTCCCCGAGGTTTAATAAGGCGAGAGTGATTAAAAAAGTGATTAATTGGCGTCAGGAGAGATATGGGATCACAAAAGCCTCCGGATAAAATTCCAGAGCTCCTTTGAGAGGCTGGAGGTCATCCCGGCGATTTCGCTCCATTCATCCCGGGCTCTTTGCCTTATCAGCTCTCCAGCAGCTTCCTAAATTCCTTTTTTTTAAAATTTTTTTTTTTTTGCCTTGGAGTTTAAAGGAGATGCCAGTGCTGTGAAGATCAGGAGGGTCGGAAAGCAACCGCGTGCGCCCCGATAACACGAAAAAAATTATCTTTTCCTTTTTCTGAAGCTGCTCTTTGAAGCCTCCAGGGTTTTTAGGTTTTATTTTTGGGAGTCTTATCCTTGTGTCCTCCAGGCCAGAAGGGATGGGATGTTGCCAAGGGCACGGATGTAAAGTTGGGAGATGGGAGGGGTAGGAATGTTTCTCGTGGCTTCGTTCCATTCTCCACAGCAAAAAAAAAAAAATTCCTCCAAAAAAAAGGGGAAAACCACCCAGGGGAGGCAGAGCAGGGTGAGCCTCCTTCCCCTGCTCCTGGGGATTTCCTAACCTTGGAATATCCCGTTTGAAAGCTCTTGTCCTCCTTGAACTCGTCTAATTCTCCTTTGAACCTATTTATGGGATTTGGCTGCGTTTGCCAAATTCCATGGTTTAATTAGGAGCCAGGGAAAGTAATTTCCCAGAGTTGTCTTTTAAACTCTTTTAAATTAAAAGGGGGAGAAAAAAAAAAGTGTGGAATCATTCCCTGCTCCTCTTCTCCATGGTGCTTTTTAGGAATAACGGGAAAATCGGGTTTTCACGCGTCTGAAATAATCTTTGGTTGTTTTTAAGGGAATGTTTTTTGGGAATTATTTTCATCTGAGGGTGTGGTTTGTGGAACTTCCCAGAGAAATTACGGATGTCCCGTCTCTGGAAGTGTCCCAGGGCAAGTTGGAAAAGGATTGGAGCGACCTGGGACAGTGGAAATGTGTCCCTGCCCATGGAATGGGGTTGAGTGAGATGGTCTTGAAAGGTCCCTTCCAACCCAAACCATTCCATGATTTGTGGGGCTCAGTCTCATCCCAAACCTCAGGGATTTTGGTTCCCAGAGGAATCCAGGCATTTTGGGGCAGGGATGGGATTTTGGATTTCGTGGAACGTCACTATTTTGGGGCTCTTGGATGGCGCTTGATCCAAGGCTGGGGAACATCAGATTCCCTCCTGGATTCCATCTCCTGATTCTCCAGCAGAATCAGCCAGTGGAAATGCTCATCTTTTCCATGGATTTCCTCACAGTTTGCCCAGACTCAGGGAAGACTTAATTCCATGAATTCCATTTGTAGCCACCCTCAGTCACTTGAGCACCAAAGCAATTCCCAGATCCATCCCAATATCAATATTTAAAATTATCCAGGTATTTATTCCTTTGGGAAGGAGCTGGCAGAGGAGCTGCAATTCCAAGCTGGCAGAGAAACCCGGGAGCTTCATCCCTATGCAGAAAAAAAAATTCCTCCTCCACGGTTTGGCTCCCAAAAGTGCTGAGGAAGAGCTTGGCCAGCCAGGAGAGCGCCGGGAGCTTTCCCAGAGCTCATTCCAAGCCTTGGCGCATCCCAGGGCGCGTTATCCCGGTTTAACCAGGGCTGGGAATTACTCCAGGGGTGTCATTTGGGGTGCAAATCATTCCCGAGTTGCAATTCTTGGGGTTTTATCTCCGGCAAATCAAAGGGGGAAGTTGAGTTCCGACGCCGTCGGAGCCGTCAGGCCGTGTTATCCCTGCGTTCCAGGTCAGCTGGATGAGCAGGAATGTCCCAGATTTTTTTGGCTCTCTTGGTGATAAATAAACGATCCTCAGGGTCCTGCCACTCCTTTTTTGCTGGTAAATTCCCTTGGGTTAATTAAATATCCGATGGTTTTCCAATTGTTGCGGTCAACGGCAAAAGGGAACGGTTGGGACGGTGCAGGGTGGGAAGAAAAGGTCTTGAGATGCCTTCAAACCTCCCCACGGAGCAGGAAAAAGGATCCTCAAAGTCCTTGGAATGGTGGTGGGAAGAGAAAGGCCCTGCTCGTGTCAAGGTTGGGAATTTGAAACTAAAAACGGGGAAGATTCAGTTGGATATTGGGAAGGAATTTGGTTGGTGAGAGCCTGGGATGGAATTCCCAGAAAAGCTGTGGCTGCCCCCAGATCCCTGGAAGTGTCCAAGGCCAGGTTGGAGCAACCTGGGATGGGGGAAGGTGTCACCACCCACATCCAGGTGAGCTTTAAGGTCCCCTCTTCCCACCCAAACCGTTCCATGGTTCCGTGAAACTCAAGGATTCAAATTCAAATTCAAGGTGTTAAATTGGGAGTCATCGTTCAGTGATGTTAAACTGGGAATCATCATTCCCAAACTTCTCCCATCAGGAAGGAATTCTTCCCTGTGAGACCCTGGAATGGAATTCCCAGAGAAGCTGTGGCTGCCCCAAGGGGATGGAGCAGCTCTAATTATGACGATTTTCCCTTAATTAATGATTCCCCCTCCTTTTTTAAGCACCTTGACATCCCCATCCTTGGAATTTCTCCCATCCCTGCATTCCCAGCCCTGGATTTTTTTTTTCCCATCCCAGCTCTCTCAGGAGCTGGATCAGCTCCCGGATTTCCACCCGGTCCTTTATGGATTTATTTCTTTGCTCAGGGATTGATCTGACGGGAAACTGCTGAGCAAGGCAGGGACAAAAATTATCTTCATCATCAACATCCAGAGGAAGTTTTTTTTTCTGGTGGATCAGGCTTCTTTGGAGATGCTTTTCCCAACAAAAAAAAAAGAAAAAAAAAAAACAAAACCAAACAAAAAACCCAACCAAACAAAAAAACCCAAAACAAACAAAACAAACAAAAACAAAACAAAACAAAAAAACCCAACCCAACCCAAACCAAACCAAAAAAAAGAAAAAAAAGAAAAAAAAACCAAAAAACCAACTCCTCATGTTGATGTTTTGGAAAAAACAGCCACAATTTGTGGGATAATGGGTTTTTTGGGGAATTTTCATGGTAATAAGGTCATTAAAATCTTGTAGGATCATGGAAACCTCGAATGGGTTGGGAAGGACTTTTGAAGGTCATCAAGCCCGACCTTCCCACTGGACCAGGTTGGCCCAATCCCATTCCAACCTGGATATAATTTTTGTCCTTTTCCTGCTGTTTTCCAATCTCTGTGACTTTGGGCATCCCACTTTTCCAATCTTCACCCCCAGTTGAGCTTTTCCTCCATCCAGGCTCCACCCTTTTAATTTTAAAGCTTCAAATTGATTCTTTTTCCCTCGGGATTGGGATGAATGGAATTTTTTTATGGAAATGAGGTTTTCCCTAAGGAGTTGGAAAAACAGGAGTGGATATAAGCTGGGTTTTAAGGAGCTGGAATTTGTGTCACTGGGGTTAATTTGACCTCAGAGCCACTTTGGACTCGACCCCTCCCTCGGTGTCACCTCGGTGTCACTCCTGGCACCGGGATTAACTCCATGAGCTGACCTGGCTTAGGACGAGCTTAAATTTCCCAGTGTTCCACACCTAAAATGATCTGGAATTTATTGATCGCTGCAGCCTAAGGGAGAAAAACAGCTGAAAAGGCTTTTTTTGGGATCAGAGAGAAATGGGATTGAGAGATTTCCACATCAATTCCCGGGATTTTAGTTGGGAAGGAGCAGCTCCAAGTGGAGACCTGAGGGGAGGAAGTTGGAGGAGTTGTTTTAAATTCCTGAATCATCCCATAAAGAGGGAAATTAAGTTCAAGTAGGATCAGCTTTACCCAGAATTGAGGCTTCAGGTTATCAGAGGAACAGGGATGAGGGGGAAGGGTTTGGAATTAAAAATGGAGAGGTTTAGATTGGGATTTGGGAAGGAATTGTTCCCTGTGAGGGTGGTGAGGGACTGGGATGGAATTCCCAGGGAAACTGTGGATGCCCCTGGATTCCTGGAATTGTTCCAAGGGCAGGTTGGACAGGGCTTGGAGCAGCCTGGGATAGTGGAAAGTGTCCCTGCCCATGGCAGAGGGGTGGTGGAATTCCATGATCCCTTCCAACCCCAAACCATTCCATGATTTTATTGTGATTCCGTGCTTTCAGCGTCTCCAGTTGTAAAAACAAAACTCTCCTCGTTTGTGGAAACCTTCTTTTCATCCCTGGTGACAATATTTGGAATTTTGTGGGATGACTCTGGGTAAAACTCGGATCTCAGCACTGGGAAGCGTCACCCACATCCCCTTCTCCCAGCCCTTTTCCATCAGAATTCAGCCTTGGAAAATCATTCTTTAAAGCCAAAATCTGCCCCAGGGAAGAGATATTTTCCCAGGCTTTCTTTGTCCCGAGGTCAATTCCCAGAGAAGCTGTGGCTGCCTCATCCCTGGAATTGTTCCAGGCCAGGTTGGACAGAGCTTGGAGCCACCTGGGATAGTGGGAAGTTGTCCTTGCCCGTGGAATTCCAGGATCTTTAGTCCCTTTCCAAACCATTCCATGATTCCACGACCGTCCCATGATATTCCAGCTGACATCTCCTCCGCACCACAGCCACCCTTGAACCTTCTCCCAACATTTCTCAGGGAGTCACATCCCTTTTCCATCAACACCTGGATCCGATGGCTCCTGCCTCCCAGAGCTGGATTTTTCCCTGTTTTTATTTAATTGGAAAGGAATGAGTGGCGGCTTTGATGGAGGAGTTGGATTTTCCCCGAGGTGGCTTTAGGCTTTTCAGTGCTTTTCCATCACTGGAATCGTGGATTTCAAGATTGGAGCAGAGGGGTCAGATTTTTCCCACTTGTCCCAGAATGGCTTTTTCCAGCTGGGAATGCAGAATTACAGGGTTTTTTTTTTTTCAAGTTCTTCCAAACTTCACAGCTTCTGGTGTTTGTGTTGTTATGGATCGAGGCCAGGAGCTGCATCCTCATGGATCTTGAGCTCTGATTTTGCTGGATATTCCCTCCTGTCCTGGGGGATGGATTAAAAAAACTGGGATTTGACCTGGCTGTGTTGTGGCCACATCCCAGAAATTCCCAGTGGGCAGCAGGAAAGGAGGGAATTCTGCCCTGCTCAGATGAGATCCCACCTGGAATCTTCTTCCAGCTCCAGGATCCAACATCAGGAGGGTGTGGAGATGCTGGAGCAGATCCAGAGGAGGTCATGGAGATGCTCCAAGGGATGGACAAAGGCTGGGAGAGATGGGAATGTCCAGCCTGGAGAAGAGAAGGCTCCAGGGAAACCTTGGAGCTCCTTCCAGAGCCCAAAGGGGCTCCAGGAGAGCTGGAGAGGGAATTTGGACAAGGGACAGAGTGACAGGACACAGGGAATGACTTCCCAGTGGAAATTTAGGTGGGAATATTGGGAAGGAATTCTTCCCTGGGAGGGTGGTGCAGCCCTGGAATGGAATTCCCAAAGAATCTGTGGCTGCCCCTGGATCCCTGGAATTGTCCAAGGCCAGGTTGGATCAACCCTGGGATGGTGGAAGGTGTCCCTGCTCATGGAAAGGTGTTGGAGGAAGGAACTCCTCAAAGGTCCATCCTGCAGGGAAAAATTCCATGATTTTCCATGATAATCACCTTGGAATTTTGGGGAGAGGACACTCGATTTCCCAAAATCCCACAGCAAGGGATGGGACCACAGCGATTCCACGGCTCGGCTTTTACAGGGCAAACGGGAAATTTTCCAAAGCTGTTTTCCTGTTCTCCATGGAGGATTTGCCCCTCTCCCAGCCCTCATTCCAAGATTTTTTATTTCATTTAACAACTCCCCAGCCGTGCCCTGAGTGGGTGACTCCTCCTCTGTGGGAAAAGCCAGAATATTTTTCCTTAACTCCATCCCACTCCAAGCTTTTCCAGCAGCTCCCATGAAGAATCTGCATCCTGATTTTTATTTTTTTCCTGCTGCATCCATCAGGAAAAGCCAAGAACAATTCCACCTTTCAGCTTAATGATTCCCTGAAAATGGAATTGCCGGAGCAGAAAAACACCCCAGCTCCAGGCTTTGATATTCCCTGGTTTATTGCTGACACAAAATTCCAGGTTTTCCAAGGTCTGGCATTAAGAAATTGTGGGGTTTTTTCCCATATTTTAAGTCAAATATTCCTGGAAAATCAGTAGTAAATAAAAAAATGGGTGTAATAATTAAAGGAGTAATAATAAAGTGGGTCATAAATAAAATAATGGGGATAATGAATAAAATAAAGGGTGTAATAATGAATGTCAATTAATTAATTAATAATAAATATAATAACAGGCAGGGGTTGGAAGAGATGAGCTTTAAAAGCTCCTTTCACCCCAACCCCATTTAATAATTCCATGATTAATTTAAATTTTTAATGACGTTTTAGGAGGGTTTTAATTAATTTTAAGCAGGGAAAGAAGATGAGAAGTAAGATGGGAAATCAGACGGGAATTGTCCTCTCCTGAGAATTTTGCACTGATGGGGGGATTTGGGTTCTTGGACACGTTGGGTTCTTGGATCTCTTTTTTGGATTTTTTGGATTTTTTGGATTTTGGTTTGTGAATGCAAAGGGATCACCTGGGAGTGGGGAATTTGGGGAGCAGAGACCCCCCCAAGTGCTGCGGAGCCACTTCCGAGGTCTCCAAAACCTTGGCAGGAATTGGGAATTAGAATTGCTCCTCATAAAAACATGGAATTGTTTTGGTCGGAAGGGACCTTGAGGATCATCCCCTTCCCTTTCCTGGCCACAGCCCAGCCCCTCGATATCCTGGGAATCCCAAACCTTCCCTGGACTGGGACAAATTCCCAGCCCCTCAATATCCTGGGAATCCCAAACCTTCCCTGGACAGGGACAGACAAATTCCCAGCCCCTCGATATCCTGGGAATCCCAAACCTTCCTTGGACTGGGACAGACAAATTCCCACCTCTTCAATATCCTGGGAATCCCAAACATTCCCTGGACTGGGACAGACAAATTCCCACCTCCTCAATATCCTGAGAATCCCAAACCTTCCCTGGACTGGGACAGACAAATTCCCACCTCTTCAATATCCTGGGAATCCCAAACCTTCCCTGGACAGGGACAGACAAATTCCCACCTCCTCAATATCCTGGGAATCCCAAACCTTCCCTGGACTGGGACAGACAAATTCCCACCTCCTCAATATCCTGGGAATCCCAAACCTTCCCTGGACTGGGACAGACAAATTCTCATCTCCTCAATATCCTGGGAATCCCAAATCCCTGGACTGGGACAGACAAATTCCCAGCCCCTCAATATCCTGGGAATCCCAAATCCCTGGACTGGGTGCCGTTGGCCACCTTTTGGCCAATCCCATTTCTCCAAAGCTGGAAGTTGCAGATCCAGGCCAGATCAGATCCAATTTTTTGTGAAATGAGACCAGCCTTGATTTAGGATCCACTCCCCTCCCACTGCTTTTAGTTTCTCTTCTGCAGGGAAAAGCTTAATTGTTGATTTTCCTCTCTTTTCCAAGAGGATTTGAACGTGTTTTCATCCTTTCAGGGGGTTTGATCCAAGCTGGGAACCCACACCCTGAAAATCCCACTCTTTTTTTCCATCCAGAAGTTTAAATCCCATTGGAAAATGAGCTGGACCAGCTGAGGGCTCGGGGCCAGGCTGACACCTGGGCCCCCCTCCAGGGACTTTTTTT
The DNA here is from genome assembly GCA_037834095.1 of Argya squamiceps. Classification (NCBI taxonomy): domain Eukaryota; kingdom Metazoa; phylum Chordata; class Aves; order Passeriformes; family Leiothrichidae; genus Argya; species Argya squamiceps. Next base: position 150,714,602 of record JBBMKD010000102.1, read on the forward strand.
TTCTTGCAAATTGGGCATTTCTGAGGAGCCTCCAGGGATTCATTCCCAGAAAAAGGCACTGGGGATGGGATCCGTGTAATCCATCATTGTCTGACACCCTGGATGTGTCAGATTTAAGTGGCACCTTCCTTGATAAGCCTCACTCAGCTCTTTATTCCTCCTCATCTATTTCTAGACGTTCCTTTAAAAGCCTTGGAAACGCAGACGAGGATAAATCCCAAATAACTTCGTTAAATTCCTTTTTTTTTTTTTTTTTTTACATAAACCCACGCAAAAGAGGAATTTGAATAAAGACACGGATTCCTGGAATGTCTCAGGTACCCTCTGGATTATCCAGTGGTGACAAGTGCAGTGTTTGGGGTAATCTGAAAAACCGGTGGAATTCTCTGTTTCTTGGGATTACGACTTCTCTTAATCCTCTTTGGAATTCCTAAACTCCCGTTTTGCTGCTGGATGATCCCAAAAAATCCCTTTTGTTGTGTTTCTGAGTGGGCGGGGGGGTCAGGGCAATTCCAGGAAAACACAGATGGGGAGAAAGGATGAGGAGCAGCCCAGGAGAAGGAATTTGGAGGTGTTGGTGGGTGAGAAACTCCACAGGACTCATCCATGTGCTCCAGTCCTGGAAATTCCCAATGTTCTGGGTTCATCCCACAGCGTGGAAAAGGGGAATTCTGCGCCTCTGCCACACTCAGGTGGAATTCCAGCTGGAATTCTGCATCCAGCACCAGGATCCAACAGCAGAAGGATGTGGAGCTGCTGGAGCAATTCCAGAGGAGGACATGGAGATGCTCCAAGGGCTGGAGAAAGGTTGGGAGAGCTGGGAATGTCCACCCTGGAGAAGAGAAGGATCCAGGGAGGCCTCAGAGCCCCTTCCAGTGCCTAAAGAGGCTCCAGGAGAGCTGGAGAGGGACTTTGGACAAGGGATGGAGGGACAGGACACAGGGAATGGCTTCCCACTGCCAGAGGAGAGGGACAGATGGGATATTGGGAAGGAATTCTTCTCTGTGAGGATGGTGAGGGGCTGGGATGGAATTCCCAGAGAATCTGTGGCTGCCCCTGGATCCCAGGAAGTGTCCAAGGCCAGGTTGGACTGGGCTTGGAGTAGTTTGGGATGGGGAAGGTGTCCCTGCCCATGGAAAAGGCAGAAATTCCATGATTTTTCAGGCCTTTTCCAACCCAAACCATTCCATGGTTCTGTAATTCCATGACTCCGCAATTCCACATCTGCCTGCAGTGAATGACCCCAAACCCACCTCCCTCCCCAAAATCCCCCATTCCCAGGCTCAGAGATTCCATCAGAGCCTCTTCCAGGGCCTTGGGACCTTCCAGTCTGGGATGGGGGAAGGTGTCCCTGCCCATGGGATCATCCCATTCCATCCCACCCCACCCCATCCCATCCCATCCCATCCCATCCCACCCCATCCCATCCCGTTCCTTCCCATCCCACTCCATCCCATCCCATCCCGTTCCTTCATATGGAGGCCAAGACATGTTTGGGCCTGTCCAGCCCTCACCATCTCCATCCCTGCCACCATCAGGTTTCGTTGTTGGTGCCACCCATGGTTGTCACCCAGCCCAGGTGTGTTTTGGGGCCGGTGGTTTTGGGATGGTGGAACCCACAGAGCTGACGCCTTTTCCCAGTGTGGAAATCGGGACAGAGGGAAGGAGCTCCAGGATCTTTGGAGTGTCAAGGAGCTGAGATGCTCCAGCTGGACCTGGGGGAGGTCAAATCCATCATTTTGGAGTTTTTTGAGGGAAATGCTGCCGGGTTTGGGGTGGTCATGCAGGAGAAGTTCATCGCCGGTTGGTGATTCCAGTCCTTCCCATTCCCTCATGGAATGTTGCTTTGATTCCCAGGCCTGGACCTTCAAGGGTGCTCCATCCTGGGCATGTGTTTTGCAGACTTGCTGGGTTTCCCTGGGAGCTGGAAATCAGGGATTGGTTGGAAACCCTTTGGAAAATTCTGTTTTGTGTAAACGATTCTGCGGGACTCAATGGGGGTGGGAGGAAGAGTTGTGAAGTTGCTCTTCATCCCACACTCGCTGGGATGAAGATCACGGAACCATTGGATGGTTGGGGTTGGGACGACCCTTGGTTGAATTTTCCCTGTCTCTTTGTTCTTTTCCAAGCTTTTTTCCAGTAATGAGTGGAAATCATTGAGTCTTCAACACAGGAGACTCGATGGGGGTGGAAGGAAGAGTGGAGAAGTCGCTCTTCATCCCACACTCACATCAAATAATTGCAGTCATGGCGTGGTTGTGGTTGGGAGGGACCTTGGTTGAATTTTCTCTCTCTCTTTGGTATTTTCCAGACTGGAATGGGTGGAAATTATTGAGTTTGGACACATGAGACTCAATGGGGGTGGAGAGAAGAGTGGAGAAATCACTCTTCTCCATCCCACACTCATGTCGAATCATGGAATCAGGGGGTGTTTGGGGTTGGGAAGGACCTTGGTTGATACTTCCCCTTTCTCCTTGTTCTTTTCCAAGATTCTTCCGGGAACGGGTGGAAATCATCAAGTCTTGGACATGGGAGACTCAAGGGGGGTGGAAGGAAAAATTGTCAAATTGTTTTTCTCCATCCCATGAGTGCCGAGTCACGGAACCATCATTGGATGGTTGGGATTGGGAGTGACCTTGGTTGAATTTTCCCTGTTTCCTTGTCCTTTCCTAGGCTGGAATGGGTGGAAATCATTGAGTTTGGACACGTGAGACTAGATGGGGGTGGAAGGAAGAGTGGAGAAGTCACTCTTCATCCCACGTTCACGTCAAATAATGCCGTCATGGTGTGGTTGTGGTTGGGAGGGACCTTGGTTGAATTTTCCATCTCCTTGTTCTTTCCCAGACTTTTTCCAGGAATGGGTAGAAATCATCGAGTCTTGGACACAGGAGACTTGATGGGAGTGGAAGGAAAAATTGTCAAATTGTTCTTCTCCACCCTGTGCACGCTGAGTCATGGAACCATCATTGGACAGTTGGGATTGGGAGTGACCTTGGTTGAATTTTCTCTTTCCTTGTGCTTTCCCAGGCTGGCATGGGTGGAAATCATCGAGTTTGGACATGGGAGACTCGATGGGGGTGGAAGGAAGAGTAGAGAAGTCGCTCTTCATCCCACACTCACATCAAAGAATGCAGTCATGGCGTGGTTGGGGTTGGGAGGGACCTTGGCTGAATTTTCTCTCTCTCCTTGGTATTTTCCAGACTGGAATGGGTGGAAATTATTGAGTTTGGACACGGGAGACTCGATGGGGGTGGAGAGAAGAGTGGAGAAATCACTCTTTTCCATCCCACGCTCACGTCGAATCACAGAATCATCGGGCCACCTTCCAGGATCTCTCGGTTGACGTTTCCCTTCTCTCCTTGTCCCTTCCCAGGCTGGAATGGGTGGAAATCATCAAGTTTGAACATGGGAGACTCGATAGGGGTGGAGGGAAGAGTTGGGAAATCACTCTTCTCCATCCCACGCTCGCGTCGAATCACAGAATCATCGGGCCACCTTCCGAGATCTCTCGGTTGATGTTTCCCTTCTCTCCTTGTCCTTTCCCAGGCTGGAATGGGTGGAAATCATCGAGCCTCGGACCCGGGAGCGCATGTACGCCAACCTCATCACGGGGGAGTGCGTGTGGGACCCCCCCGCCGGGGTGAGGATCAAACGTACCAATGAGAACCAGTGGTGGGAGCTCTTCGACCCCAACACCTCCCGCTTCTACTACTACAATGCCACCACGCAGAGGACGGTGTGGCACCGTCCCCAGAACTGCGACATCATCCCGCTGGCCAAGCTGCAGACGCTGAAGCAGAACACAGAGTCGCCGCGGGCTTCCACGGAAAACAGCCCCGGCAGGAGCAGCAATGTCAGCAGGGAAGGGAGCACCAGCTCGTCCTTGGAGCAGGAGCTGGAAGGCAACGAGAAGGTGCAGGAGCAGAGGTCGAGCCGCCAGCCCAGCCAGTATTCCGTGGTTAAAGAGGAAACGGAAAGGTAAAGGTGGGGATGGGTGGGAAATTGGGAATTCCCAGTCTTGGTGGTGTCCAAGAGCAGCCCGTGTCCTGAAAATTTTGTGGGTGATTCTTACTCCCAATCCTGGTGGTCTCCAAGAACAACCAACATCCTGTGAATTTTGTGGGTGATTCCTATTCCCAGTCCTGGTGGTCCTCAAGAGCAACCCACATCCTCCAAATTTTGTGGATCACTCCTATTCCCAGTCCTGGTGGTCTCCAAGAGTAGCCCACATCCTGTGTATTTTGTGGGTGATTCCTATTCCCAGTCCTGGTGGTCCCCAAGAGCAACCCACATCCTCCAAATTTTGTGGATCACTCCTATTCCCAGTCCTGGTGGTCCCCAAGAGCAATCCACATCCCAAAAATTTTGTGGGTGATACCTATTCCTGGTCCTGGTGGTCTCCAAGACTAACCCACATCCTGCAAATTTTGTGGGTGATTCCTATTCCCAATCCTGGTGGTCCCCAAGAGCAGCCCACATCCTGAAAATTTTGTGGGTGATTCCTATTCCCAGTCCTGGTGGTTTCCAAGAGCAGCCCACATCCTGCAAACTTTTTGGGTGATTCCTATTCCCAGTCCTGGTGGTCTCCAAAATCAACCCACATCCTGTGTATTCTGTGGGTGATTCTTATTCCCAGTCCTGGTGGTCTCCAAGAGCAACCCACGTCCTCCAAGTTTTGTGGGTGATTTCTATTCCCAGTCCTGGTGGTCTCCAAAATCAACCCACATCCTGCAGATTTTGTGGATCACTCCTATTCCCAGTCCTGGTGGTCTCCAAGAGCAACCCACATCCTGCACATTTTGTGGGTGATTCTTACTCCCAATCCTGGTGGTCTCCTAAGAGCAACCCAAATCCTGAAAATTTTGTGGGTGATTCCTATTCCCAGTCCTGGTGGTCTCCAAGAGCAGCCCACATCCTCCAAATTTTGTGGGTGATTCCTATTCCCAGTCCTGGTGGTCTCCAAGAGCAGCCCACATCCCAAAGATTTTGTGGGTGATTCCTATTCCCAGTCCTGGTGGTCTCCAAAATCAACCTGCATCCTGCAAATTTTGTGGCTGGTTCCACCAGCTTGACACTTAGTGGGTCTCCACCAAGTTGGGTCCTCTATAAAACAAGGAGAAAGAGGGAAAAACATCAGGAAAAGGTGTTTTTCCACCTTCGGGACGATTTAGATGTTCCCTGGGGGAAGGTTCCTTAAAGGAATAATTTCTCGTCCTCCGAAATCCGTTTTTAGGATTGGAAATTCGTGTTTGAAGCCTGGTGTGGTTTTAAATTATTTCCCTGGATAAGATCTCCCTGAGGAGTTGGGATGATTCATGGCACAGCCACGGCTTGTCCCACAGGTCTGGGGAGCTCCTGGCAGGGATAATTTCCCTCGGGAAGGAGAAGGGAGTCACTGCTCAATTCCCAAGGAACATTCAGAGACTTCCATGTCACTCCTCTCTGGTCATTCCACCTTTTATATCTTGAAAGCTGGTTTTGGGTTGGAAGGAGCCTAAAAATCCATCTTTTTTCCACCTCTTGCCTTGGGGCAGGGACACCTCCCATCATCCCAACAATTGGGACAATTCCAGGGATGGAGCAGCCACAGCTTTTCCGGGCGACCTGAGGCAGGGTCATTAATTAATGTATTTGTCTCCTCTTAATTGCTGCTTTTGACCACATTAAGGACCCGACCAGGTTGGGGAGACCAAGCAGGAGTGGAATTCCCGTTCCCAACTCCTGCTCCCAGAAATTGTGGCTGGATGGGAACGGGAATTCCCGGCTCTGCAAGTGCTTTCATGTGGGATCATCAGAGGCAGCTTCAGCTCCACACCTCGGGGGAGGTTCCACCTTCCCGAGGTCCTGGAAGAGGCTCTGATGGAACCTCTGGGAATGGGGGATTTTGGGGAGGGAGGTGGGTTTGGGGTCATTCACTGCAGGCGGATGTGGAATCATGGAATTGCAAGAATTATGGAATGGTTTGGGTTGGCAAAGGGCTGAAAGCTCAGGGAATTTCAGCGTTT
>JBBMKD010000102.1:150722301-150761275 GCA_037834095.1 Argya squamiceps
GATGAGATCAGGAATTTCCAGGGGAAAGGATCATTCCTGAGATGAGATCAGGAATTTCCTGGGGAAAGGATCATTCCTGAGATGAGATCAGGAATTTCCTGGGGAAAGGATCATTTCTGAGATGAGATCAGGAATTTCCTGGGGAAAGGATCATTCCCAAGGTGGGATCAGGAGTTTCCTGGGGAAAGGATCATTCCTGAGATGAAATCAGGAATTTCCTGGGAAAAGGATCATTCCTGAGATGAGATCAGGAATTTCCTGGGGAAAGGATCATTCCCAAGGTGGGATCAGCAGCTGTCTGGGGGAATTCCCACACTGGATCCAATTCCCACATCAGACCCAGCACAAACACTCCAGGTCACTAATCCCTGGTGTTCTCCACCCACACATTCCCCATTCCCATTATGGGATGCAAATCTGCTGGGAGGAGGGCCGGGCTCTCAAATAAAGATGTTTAATCCCTGGAAATCTCCTGGAAGAGAAAAGGAATTCAAACCCTGGGCCAGATTTGGCTGATGGGAAGTTGTGTGTCCTCGAATCCCCAGGAATTCCAGGTCTTGGCCTTCCCAGGGATTGGGATTGAGCAGATCCTGGATCTTGGAGCTTTAAAAATTCAATTAAATTTTAAAAAATTCAGATGCCGGTAGAGGGAGCAGAAATTCCTGCTGATTGGAATTTCCATCTGGAGGTGACAGGGATGAGTCCCATCAACTCAGCCAAACCATGGCTGCATCCCACTCTTGATCCTGATATCCTGACTGGAAAAAAAATCCCCATTCCCTCATTTTCCCCATCCCTGGAAGTGTCCAAGGCCACGTTGGATGGTGCTTGGAGCAATTTGGGATAGTGGAAGGTGTCCCTGTGGAATTCCGTGGTCTGGAAGGTCCCTTCCGACCCAAACCATTCCATGATTCCATGAGTGTTTTCCCAGATCTCGGTTCTGCATTTCTTGCAGAAGATCCACAGCTGGGAAGGAGCCCCTAGTGAAACCTCCTAGTCCAGGTTTTATCCCATGAAATCCTAAAGATTTCTGGATAAGCTCAGCACCTCTGGTTGGAAAAGGCAATATGGGAGAAGTGAGAAAGTTTTTGTTGGAATTCACACCCAGAGCTTCCCTTAAAAATTTAGGATTTAGGAACCAGAGCATCTCCAGGCTTGGCTGGAGATGCTGGAGGCTGCTCCCAATCCATTCCTCACATCCATGGGGATGTTCCGTCCCACCCATGAGGGTCAGGGATGTGGAATCCACAGGGAATTTCCTGTTTTCAATCTCCTGGATCCCACTGGAATCAACTCACTCTTCCATCATGAGGTTGGGATTTTATTAGCTGTCAGATCCAGCTCGGGAATCAACCCTGAGATCTCAACAGCAGCTTTGTCATGGTGGTCATCAAAGAATTCCCAGCAGGATTTTCCTTGAGTTTTCCACCACGCTTGTCTTAAAACGGTGGATTTTCTCCGGAGTGTGACCTGACAGCCGTGAAATCTGGGTTGGCCGGATTTTGTGTCGGGTCGCTGGGATTTTCCACCCTGTCGGGAAGTGTCTGAGCTTGAAATCTTTGGAGAAGGTGTCAGGCAGGGAAAAAAGAAGCTTTTTCCATGGAAAACTCAGCCCTGATGCTGTTTCTCCAAGGAGGAATTCCAAGTGGCAGTCTGAAGGATTTTTGACCATCAGGAGGTTTTTGCAAAATGCAGGAATCTTGGAATGTGAGGGGTCTTCACCCAAATCCCATCTCCTGAGAAATTCCGAGTGGTTCCTCAGGATTCCCACTTTTTTTGCATGTCTCAGTTCCAGGATATCAGAGATAAAATAAAGCATTTAAATCTTCTTGGATTAAATGTGGCTGAGCTGGAATATCCAAGGGGGATTCTGTCAAGATCCAATCCCTGGAATGCACCCACCGGCGCTCTCTGGGATCAAAAACTCCTCCCCTGTCTCCAAAAGATCCCAAAAAAAGCAAATTTGTGGAATAAAAGCTGCCTCAAAGCTCTAAAATACCCAATTTGAGCATCCCACCATTTTTTCCTTGGAATTCTCTGTTTATTTCCTTTCCTGGGAGGCTCTGGGAAGGACCTGCCGTGCCCGGGTTTGGGAAAACAGGTGGATCAATGACATAAATCTCCGCAGCATCTGCTGCCCGAGGGTTTTCCAGGTCCCTGCAGGGATTCCCAGCCTTCCTCCAAGAGGAGAAGGAAGAGAAACCGAGGAGGGAAGACCTGGAGTCGCTCCGGAAAACCGCGCGGAAGGACCGCGGCACGGAGAGGATCCTCCAGGAATTCCTTCCCGATGTTCTGCTTCCAGCAAGGAGCTTAAGGCTTGGAATTCCGGGCCTTTCTTCACCCAAATGTTGGATTTTTTCCCAGCTGGATGACATCTCCTGGTGTGAGGAGCCAGGAGGAACTTGGGAGAGCTGGGAATGTTCATCTGGAGAAGGGAAAGATCCAGGGAGACCTCAGAGATCCTTCCAAAGGGGCTCCAGGAGAGGTGGAGAGAGATTTGGGATAAGGGATGGAGGGACAGGACACAGGGAATGGCCTCCCAGTGGAAAAGTGGAAATTTAGGTGGGATATTGGGAAGGAATTCTTCCCTGGGAGGGTGATGAGGGGCTGGGATGGAATTCCCAGAGAACCCGTGGCTGCCCCATCCCTGGAATTGTCCAAGGCCAGGTTGGAGCAACCTGGGATAGGGATTTTCCCTTCCAACCCAAACCACCATGGGTTTGAGCATTTCAGGAAGTTCTTCCATGAAATTTCCATGGAATTTCCACAGTTTGATGAAGTTTTTTTGTTTTTTCTCCCAGAGCAAAAACAAAGGGATTTATTAAGCCTGGAATTGTTGATGCTGTTGAAACTCCCACCCAGATCTGGATTAATCCTAAAATCTGCCTCATCCCTCCCATCCCTTAAGGACAAAAGAGGATGGGCTGGAATTTCTCCATCTTTCCCAGTCCCTGGCACTGTGGGAGCCTCATCCCATTCCCAGAATTTGGAATTCTACTGGAAATCCTCTTCCCAATGTTTTATCCACGGGGTGGATGGGCAGAGCAGGAGATCAGGGCACCAACATCTCCCTGGCTCCAGTGGCTGGGAGAATCACCAGGAGCTCCTCCTGTCCTTGGAATCCCAATCCCTGAATCCAGCTCTGGAAGGGAATGTTGGAGGGAATTCTCGGAATTCTTGAAATTCAGATTTTTTTTTTTTCTCCCTTTTATTTGCTGCCTGTGGCAACAAATCCCTCCTTTTTTCCAGTTCCATCCCCCTGGGACAGCTTCCCCTATCCCAGGTTGCTCCAAGCTCCATCCAAATTGGCCTTGGACGTTTCCAGGGATGGGGCAGCCACGGTTTTTCTGGGAATTCCATTCCAGTCCTTGTTTGCTTTGCTTTTTCCCCATTTTCACCTCGGTTGGACACACCTTGCACAATCCAAGGATTCGTGTCCTCAGGACGTGGAATTATCTCCTCTTCCCACCCTTCCAGAATCCATGACAAGGAGCCAGATCCATCCCAACTGAGCTGTCCTGAACATTTTTTTAAATTTAAGGATCCCCTGGAAATTTCCCGGCTTCAGCCTCGTCCCCTGGTTCCGCGAGATCCTCAATTTCCCAAACCAGGACGTTGGGAAGGATCCCAAATTCAGATTTTTTTTTTTTTGGTGGTGTTTTATCTCTGGTTTTGGCTTGTTCCCACTCATTTCACAGCAAAAATCCAGCTCTGAGTGACGTTGGATGCAGTATCCATGGCAAAGGGGTCAGAATTCCGTGGTCTTTGAGGATTGCTCCAAACCTTGGACACTTCCAAGGATGGGGCATTACTGGAGCATTAAGGAATTCTTTGATAGGATCTCCCAGTATTCCCAAATTTATCCAAAGATTTGATTTCCTCGCACAGGAGAAATGGGAATTTCCATTTTTCCATTCCCATTTCCAGAATTCCTTTGGCTCCAACTTCCTTCCCCCTTTTTCCAGCACTGGGGCTCCTCCAACAGTGCCGGGTCTCCTCCCACCCATCCCGGGTGAGTTTTCCATGGAATTCTTAAGATCGGAAAAGACTTCCAAGATCTTTGAATCCATTTTTTGGGCTCCTCCCTTAATTCAATTCCTCGCCCTGATCCTTGAGTTCGTTGAGACCGTGAAGCCCCTGGTGGACGAACCATCCAAAATTATGGAAAATATTTGGGGATAACCAACGGCAAACACATTCCCGGCATAACCCAAACGATATGGAACTTCCTCATTCCATCCTCAAATATTTCCCAGAAAACAAAAACAAAAACAAAACAAAACAAACCTGCTCATATCCTGCATTTCTTGCGTTTCTTGGTTGGAAATCAGGGGGCAGAAGCTTTTTTTAATATCCTCTCCTCGAATTCCCCCCCTTCCCGTTGCGAAACGCGGATTAGTCGGATATTTCCCTAATTCCTCCTCAGCCCCAAAATTCCTGTTGCGTAATTCCAAAGAAAAAAAAACCATCTTTGAAGTTTTTTTTTTTTTATTGGAAGCAGGGGTGGGAGAGGAGGCGGGGGGAGCTTTAATTAAGAGTATGAAGGGCAGCGATTAAAAGCCCCGAGGATTTGGAGCCGGGATTTTCATTTTCTATTCCTGGCTTTTGCCATGGAGCTGAGTTATTTCAGTTCGCTTCCCCTGGTTTTCCAAAAGATGGGGAATGGTGCCACTTCCTGTTCCCAAAAAATAAAAAAGCCCTGCTGGATTTATTGATTTTTTTTAAAAAAAATCATGAGGTTTTGTTGTTCTACCAGAAGTTCCCGGGGTGAAGGTGCTGGGGATAAATTTGTGTCTGTGCTGGAGGCTTTGTGGTTTAGGGAAAATTATTGAGGGGAAAAATCAACTTTATTGGTATAAAAGCATCTTGGTTAATGGAAAATCACCTTTATTAGTGGAAAATCATCTTTTACCTTGGAAAATCACCTTTTTTATTGGAAAATCACCTTAATTCTTGGAAAAATCACACTTATTAGTGGAAAATCACCTTTATTAATGGAAAATCATCTTTTACCTTGGAAAATCACCTTTACCTTGGAAAATCACCTTTTTTATTGGAAAATTACCTTAATTCTTGGAAAATCACACTTATTAATGGAAAATCATCTTGATTACAGGAAACCACCCTTTTTAGTGGAAAACCACACTTATTAATGAAAAATCATATTTTTTTAATTGGAAAATCACCCTTATTAGTGGAAAACCATCTTTATTAATGAAAAATCATCTTTAGTAATGGAAAATCATATTTTTTTAATTGGAAAATCACCCTTATTAATGGAAAACCATCTTTATTAATGGAAAATCATCTTTATTAGTGGAAAATCACCTTTTTCATTGGAAAATCACCTTTTTATTGAAAAATCAACTCGATTCTTGGAAAATCACACTTATTAATGGAAAATCATCTCGATTGCAGGAAATCACCTTGATTACAGGAAATCACCTTTATTAGTGGGAAAATCACCTTGATTATTGGAAAATCACACTTATTAATGAAAAATCATCTTTATTAACGGAAAAATCACCTTTTTATTGGTAAATCATCCTTGTTAATGGAAAACCATCTTTGTTAATGGAAAATCATTTTTATTAGTGGAAAATCACATTAATGGAAAACCATATTTATTACTGGAAAATAATCTTTATTAGTGAAAAATCACCTTAATTCTTGGGAAATCATCTTTATTAGAGGAAAATCACCTTTTTCATTGGAAAATTTTTCTTTTACATTGGAAAATCACCTTTTTTATTGGAAAATCACCTTTTTTATTGGAAAATCACCTTAATAATTGGAAAATCACACTTATTAATGGGAAATCATCTTTATTAACAGAAAAATCACCTTTATTAGTGGGAAAATGACCTTAATTATTGGAAAATTGCCCTTATCAGTGGAAAATCACCCTTATTAATGGAAAACCATCTTTATTAATGGAAAATCATTTTTATTAGTGAATAATCACCTTTTTCATTGGAAAATCACTTTTTTTATTTGAAAGTCACCTCAATTCTTGGAAAATCACACTTATTAATGGAAAATCCTCTTGATGACAGGAAATCACCTTTATTAGTGGGAAAATCACCTTAATTATTGTAAAATCACCCTTATCACTGGAAAATCACACTTATAAATGAAAAATCATCTTTATTAATGGAAAATCACTGTTTTAAATTGGAAAATCACCCTCATTATTGGAAAACCATATTTATTAATGGAAAATCACCTGTATTAGTGGAAAATCACCTTTTCATTGGAAAATTACTTTTATTCATGGAAAATCACCTTTATTAACAGAAAATCATCTTAATTATTGGGAAATCATGTTTTTCATTGGAAAAATCACATCTATTAATGGAAAATCATCTTGATGACAGGAAATCACCTTTATTGACAGAAAATCACCTTAATTATTGGAAAATCACCTTTTTCATTGGAAAAACTACACTTATTAATGGAAAATCATTTTTATTTTAATGGAAAATCATCTTTATTAATGGAAAAATCACCTTTATTAACAGAAAATCACCTTAATTATTTGAAAATCGCCTTTTTCATTGGGAAAATCACACTTATTAATGGAAAATCACCTTTATTTATGGAAAATCACCTCCAAAATGTCCCGGAAAGGCTTTGGATTTATCCCTCATCCAGACAGGGACACGATTTGATGGATAAAAACCAGATTGTCTGGCTCAGAGGGTGGCGGTTGAAGGTTCATTCCCAATGTTTGGCTCCTCCCAGGCCAATCCCTGATCCATATCCTTATCAATAATCCAAGGAGCCAGATTTTCTCCAGACAGGCTGGAGGGCAGGGCTGGAGTTCCGAGGAATCCTGGACAGGTTGGGAAAAATTTCCTGAAGCTCAGCAAGGTCGGGTGTAGCCACGGGATGGACAAACCAAGGATCTGGGAATGCTGGGAAGCGTTATCCCAAGGGAAGGTGAGGAAGGGAAGTTGGGAACACCTCGGAAGGTCCAGGGGAGGTTTAATCCTTGTTTGACCACAACTGGGCAACCTTGGATCATTTTAGGTTATCCAAAATCTGAACAACCTGGGAGAATCCAGTGGGGAGTCACCAGGATGGAGCACCAGGATGTGTGAGGAAAAAATAAGGGAGCCGGGCTGGATTTGCATGGAGAAGGATTTTGGGGATACCTCAGGACACTTTTCCAAAATCAGGTTTCCAAACCAGTTGGGATTTTGGTTGGAGCTGGTTTTGCTTCCTGTGATCAGCTCCATGTGATTTTATCCCTCGGGATTTCTGGGATGCAATCCAGTGCTTGTAGCCCCATGTTTGTGGAAGCCCCTTGACGCCAATTTTGGGAATTTGGGTTGAGTTTTCCAGATTATCCCGGTTTTTCCAGGTTGGCCAAGGCCAGGTTGTCCTGCCTTGAGGACACAAACTGGGTCAAGGTGGAGATTTCAGGAAAGACCTTAAACATGGAATGGTTTGGGTTGGAACCACCCAGTTCCACCCTCCTTCCATGGGCCAACCCACCTTCCACTATCCCAAGTTTCTCCAAGCCCCATCCAACCCAGCCTGGAATATTCCAGGGATGGAGCAGCCACAGATTCTCCTGTGTTTCACCACCCTCATGGTAAAATTCCTCCTTTAATCCAACAAATCTGTTGGTCAAGCCAAATCCATAAGGGTTTGGCTTTAAAATCATGGGAAAACCAAAGGTATGGACCACGCTCCGTCGCATCCCTGCCCGCGGGAAGCCGGGATAGCCGGAATCCAACAGTGCCGCTGTTTAAATATTAACCAGGAATTGAGTGGGAATCCAATTCCAAAGGGCTGCTTGTTAAGGCTGGAACCTCAGCTGGTGGTTTTTAATGATTCCCAAAAAAATTGACTCATTCCGAAAAAATGACTGCGGCAACCACCACTCCGTCCTCCCAGCGATCCCAGTCGGAATATTTGGGATGGATTTGCTCAGCCATCAACTCCATCTGTGCAGAAACCTCGTCGGAGATGGATCAGAGGAAGCCTAGAGTTCTTTTGGGTGGGGATAATTAAGAAAGGATGGATGGGAACCAAGCCATGGCTCTGAAGGATTTGAAAGATCTTGGAAGCAACAATTCTGAAAAACTCAGAAGAAAAAACCACCCATCCTCGGGCTCAGCCAAAATAAAGAATGGAGGAGCACGTGGAGCTTGATCCTGGCACCTGGAAAAGAACCCTGGGATCTGGAGGAGTGGGAATTCTTTCCTGGAGGGGTGTGGACCTTGCTAATGGCAGTGGGAGAAGCTGTTGGTCCATCCCACGTGGGGAATTCCGGTGTCTGTTGAGTTTGACGTTCCAGTGGAGATTTTAGATGGAAAACCCAACATTCCCACCAGACCTTCCCCAGGGATGCTGCTGTAGGGGATGGGGGCGTGGAGAGCTGGGAAGCAGATCCGTAGGGAAGGGCCTTGAACAACTCCTGAACTCCCCTGGAATCCTGGAATCTCGGAATGGTTTGGGTTGGAGGGGCCCATCCAGTTCCTGGGCAGGGACACCTTCCCCCATCCCAGGTTGCTCCAGCCTGGCCTTGGACACTTCCAGGGATGGATCGGGGATCCATCTGGGTTCTGCCATGGATCGGGGATCCATCTGGATTCCACCACGGATTTGGGCATCCATCCGGATTCTTCTGTGGATTTGGGGATCCATCTGAATTCCTCCATGGATCTGGGATCCATCTGGATTCCACCAGGATCTGGGGATCCATCTGGGTTACACCATGGATTTGGGCATCCATCTGGATTACACCATGGATCTGGGATCCATCTGGATTCTTCCATGGATTTGGGGATCCATCTGGATTCTTCCATGGATTTGGGGATCCATCTGAATTCCTCCATGGATCTGGGATCCATCTGGATTCCACCATGGATCTGGGATCCATCTGGATTCTTCCATGGATTTGGGGATCCATCTGGATTACACTGTGGATCTGGGATCCATCTGGATTCCACCATGGATCTGGGGATCCATCTGGATTCCACCATGAATTTGGGGATCCATCTGGATTCTTCCGAGGATTTGGGGATCCATCTGAATTCCTCCATGGATTTGGGGATCCATCTGGATTCCACCAGGATCTGGGGATCCATCTGGATTCTGCCATGGATCTGGGGATCCATCTGGGTCCTGCCATGAATTTGGGGATCCATCTGGATTCCACCATGGATTTGGGGATCCATCTGAATTCCTCCATGGATCTGGGGATCCACCTGGATTCTGCCATGTATCTGGGGATCCATCTGGGTTCTGCCGTGGATCTGGGATCCATCTGGATTCTTCCATGGATTTGGGGATCCATCTGGATTCCACCATGGATCTGGGGATCCATCTGGATTCCACCATGGATCTGGGGATCCATCTGGGTTCTGCCATGGATCTGGGGATCCATCTGAATTCCTCCATGGATCTGGGGATCCATCTGAATTCTGCCATGGATCTGGGGATCCATCTGGGTTCTGCCATGGATTTGAGAATCCATCTGGATTCCACCATGGATTTGGGGATCCATCTGGATTCCACCAGGATCTGGGGATCCATCTGGATTCCGTCATGAATTTGGGGATCCATCTGGATTCTTCCGTGGATTTGGGGATCCATCTGGATTCTACCATGGGTTTAGGGATCCATCTGGATTCCGCCATGGATCTGGGTCAGCACCACGATCAGAGGTGATGCCTTTCCCTTGGGAATCCTGGAGGAGGAGGTGGAGGAGGAAGAGGGGGAGGAGGAGGAGGAGGGAATCCATTCACACGCACTGGCGAGGAAAAAGGGATTAAGCAATTCCACACAGCCGTAATTCCAGGGCTAAATCCCATTAAAATTAGCTTTGACAGAAGCTTAATTTTATTGCCTCCTTGCTCCACTAAAATGTTGGAGCTTTATCCTATTAGGAAGATTTGTTTCTTTTCCCTCTTTTTTTTCTCCCAAAACCAACATCTGATCCGAATTTTATTAATGGGAGATTCTTAACAAGGAAACGTGGGGGCGATTTTAGGGTGGGTTTTTTTGGAATTAATTTATTTCTCCAGATGTTTTCTGATTATTTGCTCTGTTTATTCCAAACGAGACCAATTCCGAGCACATTCCTGCCGGGAAGGGCTGCTAAGGCAAAATTAAACCTTTTTCTGTGTTCATTGGCAGCAGGGATGGATAATATTGGAAAGAAATTATCAATACCTGGTCAGAATCCGATTTCTGATGGATTCACAGCCATCAGAAAAGTGTGGAGACAAAAATATGGATGAAGGGTGGGTTTGATCCTACAGGAAGTGGGTTTAAGTCCTTCTTGAATCCCACAAAATTCTTCTTGGGCTCCACGTTTGAATTCCCAAGCCTTCACTGAACCCCACCAAGTCCAAAAATCAGCTTGGAAATTCCATCCCCCAGTTCCAGGGTTATTTTTTCCATGTTTTTCCAAGCATGGTGTCTCTTGGAGCTGGTTGGTGGTGTGACCTTCTCCATCCTCTGGGCACAGGAGCTCTGCAGGCTCAGATTTAAATGAAAACGTGGCAAAAACAGGTTTTTGGGGGATTTTTTCTCTATTCCCATATTGGCTCTGACCATCCCATGTTGTTGAAGAGCGGGAGCAGCACTCGGAATGGGTGTGGGATGAAGCCAGGAGATGTTTGGGATCTGCTCAGATGTTTTAAGGGGGGAAAATTTGATCTTTGAAGGGTCAGACACGCACCTGGAGACCACAGCCACGGGTGGCTTGGTGGCCAACAACTCAAAATAATCAACAACTCCGAGCTCCAGCAGATCCCAGGAGCAGATCCAGATGGATCCCATCCTGATGGGATTTATTTCCATTAATCCTAGAGGAGACACTGATGGTAACTCCCCATCCCATTGTGGTGCTGCATTCCCTACACCTCCAGCAGGTGCTTCCAAATAAGGAAAGAGTTTCAATTTACCTTTAGACATTTTGGGAAGTTTTAGCTGGAAAGTTCTGTGGGTTTCTCATTGCGATTGGCTCAGAGCCAGCACAGAAATGTGGGTTTGGACTCTGGGAATGTAACTCAAAGTCTGTTGCTCATCTCATTGATTGGGCCAAAAAAAGCCCACCTAAAGTGTTAAATACTAAAGAGAACAAAGAAACTTCACATTTTTCCAGGTGTTCCAGCAAGTAGATTTGTCTCTGTGTTGCGCTCGGCTTTGCTTTTGGTTTTTTTTATTATTTTCCTTTTTTTATTAAAATTTGAGGCACACTCGATCATGCCATTTTGCTAATTAACATTGGCCACGTTTCTGCCAGGCTGGCCCCTCAGGAAGTGTGGGTCTATCCCATATCCCGTAACTTCATTCCTGTTTTCCAGCTCGTCGCCTTCCGGAGTGTTCGAGAAGGAATATGACATTTATCGGGATTACAGCACGGAAGGACAACTCCTGCACTACAGGTAGCCAAAAATTAGTCAAAAATTAGTCCAAAAAACCTGAAAATTAGTAGGAAATTTCCCTCCGGGATCGAGGTTGGGATGGGTGGGGCAGAAAACATGATTTGATGTTTTATTCCTGGTCATCCAAGCCTTGTCCTCATCCCTCTCCTTCACTGTGTTGTCTTTGGGTCCTTGTGGAACTCCAAAAGTCTTCAAGGAACCCCAAAAAGTCCTCAAGGAACCCCAAAAAGTTCTCACCGAACCCCCAAAATCCTCATTAAACCCCAAAAGTCTGTCTTGAACCCCAAATCGTCGCTGAACCGCCCAAATATCCTCATCAAACCCCAAAAATCCTTCTTGAACCCAAAAAAAACATCACTAAACCCCCAAAAACTTCACTGAACCCCAGAATTCCTTTTTGAACCCCAAATCCTCACTGAACCCCAAAAAATCCTCACTGAGCCCCCAAAATCCTCATTAAACCCCAAAAAATCCTCCTTGAACCCCAAAAAATCCTCACTGAACCCCCAAACATCCTCATTGGATCACAGAATTCCTTTTTGAACCCCCAAAATCCTCACTGAACCCCAGAATTACTTCCTGAACCCCAAAATTCCTTCTTGAACAACAAAAAACCCTCTTTGAACCCCAAAATCCTCACTGAACCCCAAAAATCCTTCTTGAACCCCCCAAATCCTTCTTGAATCTCCCAAGTCCTCATTGAACCCCAAAATTCCTTCTTGAACCCCCAAAATTCTCACTGAACCCCAAAAATCCTCATTCAACCCCAAAATTCCTTCTTGAACCCCAAATCCTCACTGAACCCCTAAACATCCTCTTTGAAACCCAAAAAATCCTTCTTGAACCCCAAAAAATCCTCACTGAACTCCCAAAATCCTCATTGAACCCCAAAAAATCCTTCTTGAACCCCAAAAAGTCCTCATTGAAACCCAAAATCCCTTCTTGAACCCGAAATCTTCCCTGAACCCCCCAAAACCTCACTGAACCCCCAAAACATGCTCATTGAACCCCAAAATTCCTTTTTGAACGCCAAAAAATCCTCACTGGACTCCCAAAATCCTCATTGATCCCCAAAAAATCCTTCTTGAACCCCAAAAAATCATCACTGAACCTCCAAAATCCTCATTGAGCCCCAAAATTCCTTTTTGAACCCCCCAAATCTTTCTTGAATCCCCCAAGTCCTCATTGAACCCCAAAATTCCTTCTTGAACCCCCAAAATTCTCACTGAACCCCAAAAATCCTCATTCAACCCCAAAATTCCTTCTTGAACCCCAAAAAATCCTCACTGAACCCCAGAAATCTTCATTAAACCCCCAAAACTCATCTTGAACCGCAAAAAGTCCTCACTGAGCCCCCAGAATCCTCATTGAACCCTAAAAGCCCTTCTTGAACCCCAAAAAATCCTCACTGAACCCCCAAACATCCTCATTGGATCCCAGAATTCCTTTTTGAACCCCCAAAATCCTCACTGAACCTCAGAATTACTTCCTGAACCCCAAAAAATCCTTCTTGAACCTCCAAAAGTCCTCATTGAACCCCCAAAATCCTCATTGAACCCCAAAATTCCATCTTGAACCCCCCAAATCCTTCTTGAACCCCCCAAGTCCTCATTGAACCCCAAAAGTCCCCACCAGGTCCTTGTCAAACCCCAGAAATCCAAGACCAGCATAAGACCGGATTTGGGGGATTTATGGAGTCACTCCCTGCCCGGTTGCTCCAGGCCTTGATAAACCCCAAATTCCTGGATTTTTTCTGGAATTTGGGATAATTGGAGGCACCTCCAGCTCTTCCTTTGTTTTCCATGCTGGAAACGGAGACTAGGAAGACCAGGATGTTCCTCATCCTCTTTCCCAGCACATTTTTCACACATTCATGGATTTTTTTCTGGAATTGGGGATGAATGGAGCCACCTCCAGTTCTTCCTTTGTTTTCCATGTTGGAAACGAGGACCAGGAAGAGCAGGATGCTCCTCATTCTTTTTTTCCAGCACGTTTTCCACACATTCCTGGATTTTTTTCTGGAATTTGAAATAATTGGAGCCACCTCCAGTTCTTCCTTCGTTTTCCATGTTGGAAACGAAGACTGGGAAGTGCAGGATGCTCCTCAAATGCTCCTCATCCTCTTTCCCAGCCCATTTTCCACACATTCCTGTTTTTTTTTCTGGAATTGGGGATAAGTGGAGACACCTCCAGCTCTTCCTTTGTTTTCCATGTTGGAAATGGAGACAGGGAGCGAGATGTTCCTCATCCCCTTTCCCAGAACGTTTTCCACACATTCCTGGATTTTTTTCTGGAATTGGGGATGAATGGAGCCACCTCCAGTTCTTCCTTTGTTTTCCATGTTGGAAACAAGGACCAAGAAGAGCAGGATGCTCCTCATCCCCATTCCCAGCACGTTTCCCACACATTCCTGGATTTTTTTCCGGAATTGGGGATGAATGGAGCCACCTCCAGCTCTTCCTTTGTTTTCCATGGTGGAAACAAGGACCAGGAAGAGCGGGATGTTCCTCATTCTTTTTCTCAACATATTTTCTTGCCGCTTTCTCCATTCCAATCCAAGACACGGAAAATACCTTTCCAGGAGGGAAAACGCTGGAATTTTTTTTCTCAGCTGACAAGGATAAAAACCCAGTCCCATTGCCAAGAGATGGGATCAGGTTTTTTATCCTTACCAGGATATTTTACCCCAACGCTCTCCATGGATCCACGGACAACATGACCTCACCCCCGGGCTGGGTGGGTGCAATTCCCAGGAAGAGTGGGAAGAAGTGGGATTTGGGAATTGGGAATTGAGATTTGGGAATTGGGATTTGGGATTTGGGAATGGTTGGAGCTGCTTGGCTGAGAAAGAGGGATTTGTGGGTGACAGGGACACAACATGGATTTGGGCTGGTGGCAATTAAAAGCTTCAGTGTCACCGCGCTCGTGAGCAGGAGACGCCTCCGTCTTCCCAATCCCATAAAAACCCACGGAGCCGCCAGCCAAGGAGCTAATTAGCAGCTTTGCTTAATTAGCTGTGAGTGGGCGTCCTTCTGGAAGAGCCAGAGCTCGGTGGGGTGGGATGTTGGTTTAACCCCGTGAGAGCCACCAGCTGGAATCGGAGCTGGTGATGAATTCCTGTTCGTGGGATTAATTATGAGGGGGAAAATTTAATTATGGAGTCATGGAATGGGTGGGGTGGGACCTCAAAGATCATCCAGTCCCACTCAAACCATTCCAAGGGCAGGGAGAGCTTCAGTTATCCCAGGTTTTGCTCCAAGCCTTGTTCCACCTGGCCTTGGACAATTCCAAGGATGGGAAGGTTGGTGCTCCAGGACCTTTGGAAAAGCTCCAAAGGGATTGGGGGATCTCTAGTTGTCCCATGGGTTCGTGCTGATGTGGAGATGATGAATTTGGAGCAGGATGAACCCAACCAGAGCTTCCAAGATCCATCACGGAGTGGGACGAGCCCTCAAACTCTTCCACTGGAGCTGCCACAGATCCATCTGCTTCCAAGCCTTCCCAGGTCTTTCCAACCCTCTTCTCCTCGGGTCTGGCCATAATTCCAAAGTTTTTCCTCCGGAAAATCGCAGAGGCACACAGGGTTTAGTCCCCCAACTCATCCCGTGGTTCTCTGGTGGATGGGAAAGCCTGGTGAGACCCAGGTCGTGGTTCCTGCCTTCCTCCATCCTGGGAAAGGAGAAGCTGGAGAACTCCCAGATGTTGGGACAAAGTGTGGGATCGAGGTGGTTTGTGGAGAGAAGACAGATCTTGACTGAGAAATCCAGAGGGGGATCCTCATCCCTGGAATCATCACCACCTCCAGGTGCAGCTCTGGGGTTCAGCTCCAGGAGCTGCAGCAACATCCTCGGGAGCAGGGAAGGATTTTTCCATTTCCTTGGAGCTCCCAGCCAACAGTTCCTACGGCAGATTTTTCCAGGATAATGAAGATTAAGTGGGTGTCATTAAGAGGATGATGTCGTTGTGCTCCGTCTGCCTGGAAGGATTTTGTTGGGAAGCTCTGGAATTCCAAATCCCATCAATTCCTTGCCCTTAACCCTTTATTCCCTCTGGATTTGTGGTCCCTGGAGTTGTTTCACATCCTCATTCCGCTGAGGGAGTTGAACTCTGCTAATCCAAAATCAACCTTCCCATCAGGAAATCTGCTTGTTTTGGGAGAAATCCCAAATTTCTGTCTTCATCCCATTGGGAAATCAACTGGTTTGTGGGAGAAATCCCAATTTCTGTCTTCATCCCATTGGGAAATCTGTTTGTTTGTGGGAGAAATCCCAAATTTCTGTCTCCATCCCATTGGGAAATCTGCTTGTTTGTGGGAGAAATCCCAAATTTCTGTCTTCACCCCATTGGGAAATCAACTGGTTTGTGAGAGAAATCCCAAATTTCTGTCTTCACCCCATTGGGAAATCAACTGGTTTGTGGGAGAAATCCCAAATTTCTGTCTTCACCCCATTGGGAAATCCGCTGGTTTGTGGGAGAGTAAAACAGCAGCTGCCTCACCTGCACAGGATCCTCAATTTCTCCTGGACTTCCACATCCAGGAATGTTCGAAGAGGTCTCCAATCTTCTTCTGGTCATCAGGAATCACTTGAAAAGAAGAAATTGGGGAAATTGGGGTTGGGTCCCAAAAATCCTTTCGGAGCTCCACGGAACCTGGCGTGGAGGCACCTGAGGTGGTTTTGGAGGTGGGTTGGTGTCTGCTGGGATTTAGGAGGTGGTCGTGGTGGTGGGGCCACCTCTGTTTTGGGAGAGCCATAATTTCCTGAAAAAATTGTAGTTTTCCCGTTGTTTTCACCTCTTGGCTGTCATGGAGGTTGCTGGATTTGTCTCCAGCACGGGAATCTTCAGTGTCCAAATCCCACCCTGGCCACATTCAGCCCTTCTCCATCCAGGTTTGGTGTCCTAGTGCCACATGGATTCAGGGAATGGCTGTAATTTGGCAGAGTTGTATAAATCCAGGCCCAGAATTCAGGAAGAGACTTGCAGGAGCTTTGGAGAAACCTGGGAAGGAGGTGAGGAACCACCACGCTGGATTTCGAATGCGGTTCCGACCACGAGTTGATAAATGTGAAAAATTCCTGATTTTTAGTGATCAATCCATTCCCTGGTTGCCTTGGAAGTGAGGGAGAGGAGCAGAGCTGACACCAGTGATTCCCTGGAGAGCCATGACATGAAAATCCCAACTTTTGGAAAAAAAAGGGATGAAGGTTGATGGTTGTTCTTGGGAGTATCACCAAGGTGGGACCTCCTCGGCTGGGCCTCCTGCCCAAGCCCCATCCAACCATTTGGACATTTCCAGGATGGAGTCTCAGACATTTCCAGGATGGAGCAGCCCCAGTTTTTCTGGGAATTCCATTCCAGCCCCGCATGGGGAAGAATTCCTTCCCAAAACCCCACTTAACCCTGTCCTCTAGAAATGGGAAGCCATTCCCCGTGTCCCGTCAGGGATGAACGATTCAGGCTGGAGATACCAAGAGCAGAAAAGGCTTCAGTGCAGGGAATGAGAATTTTTAGCTTGGAATGGGCAAGAACTAAAACAAAAATCTCCATTTTTGGAACTCTTTGTGGAGCCAGCGGGAGCAGATTCCCCATTGATCGGCTATTTCGGGAAATGTCACTTCTGGTCTCTTTTGTACTTTCCAGCTGATTCCTGATAACAATAAAAGCTGCTCTGTGCTCCTCTCCCAGCATTCCCTCCTCCCTTCTCCAGCCTGGAAAGATCTCCTCTTGTTTTCGGTGACATTTGGATTTCCGGGAACGAGGCTATTTTTGGGGGGATTGCTTTAATTGGGATGAGCAGCCCCGATTGCCTCCCGGGAATTTGGCATCCGTGTCATCCATGCCCGGTTCTGTGTTGGTCTTGTGCTTCCTCCTGGTGGGTTCCTGATGGGATTGATCCCAGAGAAACTCACTGGAGACCCCTTGGCCATCACAGATATCCCAAAACCAAGAGGATGAGGTGGGTGGTGTGACCTGGGGAAGGTCCACCCCAAGCTGACCTTCAGCAAGGTCAACTTGACTTTCAGCCAAGTGACTCATCGGGAATGGTCATCCCAGTTCCTTTTGGTGTTTCCTCTTCATCCCAGCTCCTTTTGGTGTTTCCTCTAAAATCCCAGCTCCTTTTGGTGTTTCCTCATCATCCCAGTTCATTTTGGTGCTTCCTCATCATCCCAGTTCCTTTTGGTGTTTCCTCTTCAATCCCAGCTCCTTTTGGTGTTTCCTGTTCAATCCCAGCTCCTTTTGGTGTTTCCTCATCATCCCAGTTTCTTTTGGTGTTTCCTCATCATCTACATCCCATAAATTCCTTTTGGTGTTTCCTCATCATCCCAGTTCCTTTAGGTGTGTCCTCATCATCCCAGCTCCTTTTGGTGTCTCCTCATCACCCCAGTTCCTTTTGGCATTTCCTCATCATCCCAGCTCCTTTTGGTGTTTCCTCATCATCCCACCTCCTTTTGGTGTTTCCTCATCATCCCAGTTCCTTTTGGTGTTTCCTCATCACCCCAGTTCCTTTTGGTGTTTCCTCTTCAATCCCAGCTCCTTTTGGTGTTTCCTCATCATGCCAGCTCCTTTTGGTGTCTCCTCATCGTCCCAGCTCCTTTTGGTGTTTCTTCATCATCCTAGCTCCTTTTGGTGTTTCCTCATCATCCCAGCTCCTTTTGGCATTTCTTCATCCCAGTTCCTTTTGGCATTTCCTCATCACCCCAGTTCCTTTTGGTGTTTCCTCATCATCCCAGTTCCTTTTGATGTTTCCTCATCGTCCCAGCTCCTTTTGCTGTTTCCTCATCATCCCAGTTCCTTTTGGTGCTTCCTCTTCATCATCCCAGTTCCTTTTGGTGTTTCCTCTTCAATCCCAGCTCCTTTTGGTGTTTCCTCATCGTCCCAGCTCCTTTTGGTGTTTCCTCTTCAATCCCATCTCCTTTTGGCATTTCCTCATCATCCCAGTTCCTTTTGGTGTTTCCTCATCCTCCCAGCTCTTTTTGGCGTTTCCTCATCGTCCCAGTTCCTTTTGGTGTTTCCTCATCGTCCCAGCTCCTTTTGGCATTTCTTCATCCCAGTTCCTTTTGGCATTTCCTCATCATCCCAGCTCCTTTTGGTGTTTCCTCATCATCCCACCTCCTTTTGGTGTCTCCTCATCATCCCACCTTCTTTTTGGTGTATCCTCATCATCCTAGTTCCTTTTGGCATTTCCTCATCATCCCAGTTCCTTTAGGTGTGTCCTCATCATCCCAGTTCCTTTTGGTGTTTCCTCTTGAATCCCAGCTCCTTTTGGTGTTTCCTCTTCATCATCGCAGCTCCTTTTGGTGTCTCATCATCATCCCAGTTCCTTTTGGTGTTTCCTCATCATCTACATCCCACAAAATCCTTCGGTTGTGGATTTGCGGCCGCCAACGTCCCGCCCTGACCGTCCCACCCCGCGACCTTCAAACAACTGCTGGAAAATGGCAAAAATTCATCCTTCCACCTCTGCTTCTCCTGAAGAAAAGTGGGAATGGGATGGGATGAGATGGGATGGGTCGTTATCTCTGGTCTTGATCAACTTCCATGGATGTTAATCAGTGCCGAGCAGCAGAACCTCGGAGAGATTTGGTGTTGAGGTCTTGGAGTTAAAAGTGATCCCATAGCGCCATCCGGGGACAGGGATTGGACAATCCCTGAGAGCTTTGGAAAAATAATTGGAATTTTTTTTTTTTTAAATGGTATTTTGATGGGTATAATCCTTTGGGAATATTTTAGTTGGAGAACGGATTTGTTCCTCTCCTTCGGGAGGTGGTGGACATCCATCAAACCAAGATTTGACGTCAACAGACTTTGGGCTTCAACGTCCCCATGGTTCCAAAATTCCCCCAGAAAGAGCAAACTGGATTTTTCCCCTTCCTGGATATCCCATGGATTGTGTTGAATCCATCAAATCATCCTGGGAAAACTGGATCCTATTTATATATATCCATTTTATCGCCCAAATCACACAAATTTCACCTC
The DNA here is from genome assembly GCA_037834095.1 of Argya squamiceps. Lineage (NCBI taxonomy): Eukaryota > Metazoa > Chordata > Aves > Passeriformes > Leiothrichidae > Argya > Argya squamiceps. Next base: position 150,741,687 of record JBBMKD010000102.1, read on the forward strand.
GCTCATTCCGGTTTTTCTGGGAATCAGCTCCAACCAATCAAAAGGCTTCCTAAAAAAAGGAATTCCAAGGAGGAAGTGACACTTCCAGGCGGAAAAGGGACTGGAAGTGTGGAAATAGGGTTGGAGAGGCCGTGGTGGGGTTATGAGAACCCCAAATCTCACAAAAACTGAGAGACGAGGGCTTGAGCAGGAACTTAAATTTTTTAAATTTTAAAATTTTAAAATTTTAAAATTTAAAATTCCAGCCCAATCCCTGGGATATTTACATGTACAGAATTCCACAGAATTCCATGTAATTTTTGGGAACTACTTGCAGGTGAGGAGCAGCAAAACCTTAAGGATGGAGAATTTTAGGATTTCATCCTATCGCTTAAATTAATTATAAATCAACACAAATCATGAGTTTTTGCACAATTATGGAGGCTGGATTTTTGTCCTCAAATCTCACAAAAAACTGAGAGACGAGGGCTTGGGTAGGAATTTAAATTTTTTAAATTTTAGAATTTTAAAATATAAAATTCCAGCCCAAGCCCTGGGATATTTACATGTACAGAATTCCACAGAATTCCATGTAAATTTTTGGGAACTACTTGCAGGTGAGGAGCAGCAAAACCTTAAGGATGGAGGAATTTAGGATTTCATCCTATCGTTAAAATTGATTAAAAATCAACATAAAACACGGGTTTTTGCACAATTATGGAGGCTGGATTCTTGTCCTCAAATCTCACAAAAAGTGAGAGATGAGGGCTTGAGCAGGAACTTAAATTTTTAAATTTTAAAATTTTTAAATTTTAAAATTTTTAGAAAATCTCACAAAAACTGAGAGACGAGGGCTTGGGTAGGAATTCAAATTTTAAAATTTAAAATTCCAGCCCAATACCTGGGATATTTATATGTACAGAATTCCACAGAATTCCACCTGAATTTTTGGGAACTACTTGCAGGCGAGGAGCAGCAAAACCTTAAGGATGGAGGATTTTAGGATTTTATCCTATCTTTAAAATTGATTAAAAATCAACATAAAACACGAGTTTTTGCACAATTACGGAGTCTGGATTCCCATCCTGAGGACATTTTCCCAACTGGAAAATTCCGTATGGATCACATAGGAGCCTTGAGATGGAAGCCTGGACATCTCCAGGCTCTGCTAATCACCTTTCCCTATTTTTGTTTTTTATTTTTTCACGGAGATTTTCGTGCTGCCGGAGCAGCTCCGGGCACCGTGCCAGGCACGGGGAGGGATTATTTTTTTTCTGGCTCATCCCTGACCCCGGAATTCCCAGCAGGATGCGCTCGGAGCAGGCGGTGCCCAGCTGAGAGGGGAGGGGGGGACCAGGCTGCTTCCCTCATTCCCTCATTTCCATCCCGGTTCAGCCCTGGAAAAAGGGAAATTGAAGCTCAGGTGGAAGGCGGAGGGAGAAGATGCTCCCAAATCCTGCGGCTGGGGGAGGAAGGTGAGGAATTTGGGGAGTTTTTTTGGGAATTTGGGATGGCACAAGGAGCTGGGATGGTGGGGGAGTACCCAGGGATCCTTGGCTTTTCCCAGAGAATCCAAAATTTTCATCAGAAAGTGATATTTGGATTATTCAAATCAGGGTTTTTCCCAGCTCTGAATTTTATTAATCAGGGTTTTTTTCCCTTTTCCCAAGGAAGGGGAAAATCTACTTAATCCCAGCTCTGAATTTTATTAATCAGGGTTTTTTCCCCTTTTTCCCAAGGAAGGGGGAAAATCCACTTAATCCCAGCTCTAAATTTTATTAATCAGGGGTTTTTTCCCTTTTTCCCAAGAAGGGGGAAAATCTACTTAATCTCAGGTCTAAATTTTATTAATCAGGGTTTTTTCCCCTTTTCCCAAGAAGGGGGAAAATCTACTTAATCTCAGGTCTAAATTTTATTAATCAGGGTTTTTCCCCCTTTTTCCCAAGGAAGGGGAAAATCCACTTAATCCCAGCTCTAAATTTCATTAATCAGGGTTTTTTCCCCCCTTTTTCCCAAGGAAGGGGGAAAATCCACTTAATCCCAGCTCTAAATTTTATTAATCAGGGTTTTTTCCCCTTTTCCCAGGGAGGGGGAAAATCTACTTAATCCCGGCTCTAAATTTTAATCTTCACCTGCAAAGTGTAAACCACACCAGGGGGCAGGGGAAGAAATCTTGGAAAAACGCGTGGTTTGGGTCGGTTTGGGAAATATTCCTGTTTTTAAACCTCGTGTCGCTGCCTCATTCCATGGAAAACCAAATAATTCTGGTCTGAAATAATAAAATTATTTTAATTATTTTAATTATTTTAATTATTTTAAATAATTTTAAATTATTTTATTTATTTTAATTATAATATTTAATTATTTTAATTATTTTAAAATATTAACTTAAACCCAGCTGTGATTTATTCCCTCAGTTCCCACCTCGGCTCCGTTAAAAAATCATCAGGAATGTAAAAAAAAAATCCACGGTTTTGGTTGTTTTGGTGGGATTTTAAGGAATTTTGAGCTGTGGATGGTCGGAATTCATGAATAATGATATTTAAATGAGGGAGGGGGGTGTTACCTGCAGGTGTGACTGTGTCTCTCCAGAAAAAAACAACGGGAAGCAAAGGAATTCCTGGATGAGGGATCCAGGTTTCTCCTCTCCCCTCCATCATTAACTTCCCAAAGAAAATCAAGGAGAAGGCGTTGGAGCAGAGAAGGAGATTTAGGAGAAAACAAAAAAAAAATCCCGCCCTAAAAAACCCAGAAATTATGTGGGAAATCACGCAAATTTCCAAATAAATTGATTTCTTGGGTAGGAGATTCGGAGGGGTTTGGGAAGTGGTTTTGTCATGGAAATGTACAGAGCAGGAAGAATCATCCCTGCGCAGAGAAAACAGCAGGGAGAGCCCGGTGCCAAGCCAGGAATAACAGGAATACTTGGAATTTCTGCCAGGAATAACAGGAATACTTGGAATTTCTGCCGGATGCCCCCGTGCCAGCATCCCCTTGAATTTTTCTCCGAGTGGGCAGCACAAAAATCACCTTTTTGGGATTCCTTTTTCAGGCAGAAAAATTCCATTTATTCCGTGGTTTGGTTTTTTTATTTTTAACCATAAATCCAAGGAGCTTTCAGGAATATTGCTTCCCCCTGTTATTTAATATTTGGGATTGAAATATTTATTTAATATTGGGGATTTTTATTCGGATCCGCCGCTGCCAGATGCCGCGGGCCGGGATATTAATTCCAGCTGCAAAGCTGGGAATTAAGCCTGGGTTTCACCTGGTTTGGGGGGGAAACACCTGGATTTAGGAGGGATTTGGGCTTGGGAGGGGGTGGGGAAAATGTAGAAACGTGGATTTCTGCAGGGAAATTCCAGATCATCCCATTCCAGCCCCTTTCCATAGGCAGGGACAACTTCCACTATCCCAGGTTGATCCAAGCCCTGCCCAGCCTTGCCTTGGACACTTCCAGGGGTGGGGCAGCCACGGATTCCCTGGGAATTCCACTGGGAATCCTCTGTGGCTCTTCCATTTCCTTTCCTCACTATTTTTTTGGGGGGATCTGTGTATAAAAATCAGGTTATTCATGAGGACTAAGGACATCCAGCTCTTATAGAAGAAATGTGGAATGATCTGAGATTTTTGTGCGTGGTTTGAGCAGGAAAAGCAGATTTTTTTTCAGGAGCAACCTGGGATAGTGGAAGGTGTCCCTGCCCATGGAAAAGGGATGGAACTGGATGGGCTTTAAGGTCCTTTCCAACCCAAACCGTTCCATGAATCCAGGATTTTGTGGTCGTGGATGGAATTTTGAGGGTTCTGGAAGGGCTCAATAAAGGGTTGAGATCCACCAAACCAAGGTGGAGGAACCCAAACTCGTCCAGGTTTTTGAACAGCAGGAAGTTGGCAGGAGGCTCAACTCCCCAGGAGCTCCAAAGGCATTTCCTGGGGTGGAAAAGGAAGGAATAAATCATTCCCAAATCCCTTGGAGCGAGGACAAAGTCATGGACAAACAAGGAGAGGCTGTGGAGCCTCCTGCAGGGAATTGTTTGCGGCTTTTTATGGGGAATTTTTCCCTCAAAACTCAGCGACTGAACTCAGTCCTGAACTTTTCCTGGGGGACGGAAGGGACAAACGTCTGGGAATAAACGAGAACTGGGGAGGGATGAACTGGGAGAGCAGACGGCGCCTCTGGCATCTTCTGTTCCAGCGTGGGATTGGTGACAGGATGTGCTTCCCTGTGCCTCGGGAACAGCGAATTCCAGCTCGGATCCCTCCTGTGAGCTCCAGAAAATCCAGCTTTGCTCTTCCTCCTGAGTGCCCCAAGGACTTGGAACAGGGAGAGAGGAGGTGAAAATCCACCGTGCCAGGGAAGAATTCCTCAGGAGAGAATTTCTTCCCAAATCCAATCCCACGGGCAGGGACATTTTCCACAATCCTGGATTGCTCCAAGCCCAAGGACTTGGAACAGGGAGAGAGGAGATCAAAATCTTCTCTGACAGAGAAGAATTCCTCAGGGGAAAATTTCTTCCCAAATCCAATCCCACGGGCAGGGACACCTTCCACAATCCTGGATTGCCCCAAGCCTAAGGACTTGGAACAGGGAGAGAGGAGGTGAAAATCTTCTCTGACAGAGAAGAATTCCTCCCAAATCCCATCCCACAGGCAGGGACATTTTCCACAATCCTGGATTGCTCCAAGCCCCGTCCTTGGACCTGACTTTGGACATTTCCAGGGATGGGGCAGCCACAGATTCTCTGGGAATTCCATTCCAGGGCCTCCCCATCCTCCCAGGAAAGAATTCCTTGTGGTTATCCCATCCAACCCTACCCTCTGGAAGTGGGAAGCCATTCCCTGTGTCCCGTCCCTCCATGCCTTGTCCAACATCCAATCCCTCACATCTCCATATTTGGGGTGCTGGGGAATATCCATCCTCCAGGCTCTGCCGTGGTTTGGGACCAGCCATCCCCAATCCTGGTGGAATTCTGACCCCACCCCATGATGTTTCTCCCCGCAGGACCTCATCCCTGCGATGGAACGCCGGCACCAAGGAGCGGATGCTGATCAAGGTGACGGATCGGGAGCCCAGTTTCCTCCTGCACCAAGGCAACGGCTACGCCCCAGAAAACCCGCCGGGCTCCCGCTCCCGCCGGCCCTCGGGGGGCCAACAGTCCCCCAACCTCCAAACCTTCTCCTCGGACGCCGACAACTCCGTCTTCTTCCCGGAGAGGAAGCAGTCTCCTTTCCTGAAGAGGGCCGAGCACGTGGGCAGCTGCTCGCCTCTGCTGGGCCGGGGAGATTCCTTCTGCTCTCCGCTCCAAGCCCAGCACCGCAAACATTCCAGCGAATCCCAGCCCTCGTCGCCCCGCTACGCCTACGAGCCCCCGCTCTACGAGGAGCCCCCCATGGAGTACCAGGCTCCCATCTACGACGAGCCCCCCGTGGACATGCAGTACGAAGCCAGCGGCAGCTACAAGGCCGGCTCGCCGCAGAAATCGCCCATCAGGAAGCCTCACCCTTTCCTCCAGTCGCCCAAGCAAGGAGGAGGCTCCAACTCGCCCTACCAGCAGTTGGTGCTCACCAAGCAGAAGTGCCCCGACCGCTTCATGAGCCTGGAGTACAGCCCCGCCGGCAAGGAGTACGTCCGGCAGCTGGTCTACGTGGAGCAGTCGGGCTCCAGCCCGAAGATGAAGACGGGCTTGAGGCACAAATATTCCCCCAACCCCATCGGCGGCTCCTACTCGCTGCAGCACAGCCCCTGCCTGGTGCGGGACCAACGCCTGGAGATCAAATCGGGTGACTACAGCAGCATGGAGGGACCCGACTTCTGCCCCGGCCCCGCAGGAGCCCAGGTGGCCCAGGGCGAGGACTCCATGTCGTGGTCCAGCCAGCAGGACACCTTGTCCTCCACTGGTTACTCGCCCTCCACCAGGAAGAGGAAAAGCCGGAAGCCTTCGGTGAACCACGAGGCCAACGCCTCGTCCACGGACGGCTCGGGGGAGAGGGAGGCCCTGGGAGAGCTGGGCGAGGAACGAGCGGCGCCGGCGCCCAACAGGTCCCCGATGAACCGGACGGAGAGCAAGGCGGCCGAGGCGGAGGCGGCGCGGGGCTTCCCGGAGCCGTTCCTGGCGCAGGCACGGCTGGCGTGGGAGGCTCAGCAGGCTCACTACCACATGAAGCAAAGGAGCAGCTGGGATTCCCAAAAGGACGGTTCGGGCTACGAGAGCGACGGGGCCCTGCCGCTGCCCATGCCGGGCCCGGTGGTGAGAGCCTTCAGCGAGGACGAGGCGTTGGCGCAGCAGGAGAACAAGCACTGGAAGAGGAACACCTTCGAGAAGCTGGGCTTCCCTCAGATCCTGCTGGAGAAGAGCGTCTCCGTCCAGACCAACCTGGCGTCCCCCGAGCCCTACCTGCATCCATCTCAGGTAACGCTCTTGAGAGTGGTCTCGGTTTTTGGGGGGGTCTTCACCACTATTGGTGGTGGCCAATCCTTCTTGGAGTGGTTGAAGCTCCTTCTCTTCCAGTGTAGATCCAGTGGGATGGTCCCTGGGATGATCCCACACCAGCTCTGTGCCGTGGTGGCCTCAGCTCCGTGCTGTGGCTTCTCCTGCCCCAGTGAGGGGGCAGATCCTGGATCCTTCCAGCTCCCAGGAGATTTCCTGAGTGCCCATCCCTGGCTGATCCCTCAGGGAAGTTGGTCCTTGCCAAGGTGATCCCTCAAAGATGGTCCTTAGCAAGGTGGTCCTTCAAAGATGGTCCTTCAAAGTTGGTCCTTGCCAAGGTGGTCCTTCAAAGATGGTCCTCAGCAAGGTAGTCCTTCAATGATGTTGCTCCTTGCCAAGGTGGTCCCTCAAAGATGTTGGTCCTTGCCAAAGTGGTCCCTCAAAGATGTTGGTTCTTGCCAAGGTGGTCCTTCAAAGAGTCCTTGCCAAGGTGGTCCTTCAAAGATGTTGGTCCTCAGCAAGGTGGTCCCTCAAAGATGTTTGTCCTCAGCAAGGTGGTCCCTCAAAGATGTTGGTCCTTGCCAAGGTGGTCCCTCAAAGATGTTGGTCCTTGCCAAGGTGGTCCCTCAAAGATGCTGGTCCTTGCCATGGTGGTCCCTCAAAGATGTTTGTCCTCAGCAAGGTGGTCCTTCAAAGTTGGTCCTTGCCAAGGTGGTCCCTCAAAGATGTTGGTCCTTGCCAAGGTGATCCCTCAAAGATAGTTGTCCTTAGCAAGGTGGTCCCTCAAAGATGATGGTCCTTAGCACAGTGGTCTTTCAAAGGTGGTGCTTGCCAAGGTGGTCCCTCAAAGATGGTCCTTGCCAAGGTGGTCCCTCAAAGATGCTGGTCCTTGCCAAGGTTGTCCTGCAAAGATGTTTGTCCTTAGCAAGATGGTCCCTCAAAGATGTTGGTCCTCAGCAAGGCGGTCTCTCAAAACCTTGGGATGAAAGAGCCACCAGTTTTCCACGATTTGCTTCCCAGGGTTGTGGGCTGCTTGTTCCCTCCCCAGAGATCCCTCCAGCCCCAAACTCCCATTCCAGAGGAGACCCTGAGGCTCTGACCTGGAATTGCTGAAGCTGGTACATCCCATGTGCCCAGATTCCAGCCCATCAGGTGTTTCCCTGGTTTTTGGATATCCTCCATCAGCTTCTGGATGTCCTCCATCAGTCTCTTCCCCTCCAGGGAAAGGCTGGGACAAGGCAGGGAAAGGCTGTCAGGGCTTCCAAAAAACAGGTGATGATGCCACGTGTGGGGATAAATCCCACCTGGAAAACTGCCTGGAAGATGGAATTTGGTGTCAGCAGGAAGGAGACCCTGGACATGGACTTGGGGAGCAGCAAATCATCTGGAAAATTCCCTTTTTTTGTCCACGGAAATGTGTAATGAAATCCAAAGGCAGCAGCAGATTTCTGAAGCACAGTTGTCCCCAAGGACTCAGAGCTGCACGAGGAGATCCAAACCCAAAACTGGAGAGCTCTGGATCCACTTTGGCTCTTCATGCCAGGAGAAAAAGCTGCCACCGTTAGTGGTCCTACACCTTCTTCAAGGAGCTTGGGATGTGGTGGGAATCTTCTCCAGTCCCCAGAGGTTTCTGTCCTGGTGGCCCCATCTGTTGTCCTCAACCTCAGGGACACCAAGGTGGTGGGACAGTGGTGCTGGTTTCCCAGAGAAGCTGTGGCAGCCCCATCCCTGGAAGTGTCCAAGATGGTGTTTGGATCAACCTGGGATCACAGGAGGTGTCCCTGGCCATTGGAACGGGATGATCTTGAAGGTCCTTTCCAACCCAAACCCTGCCATGGTCCTGGCTGTGATTGTCACCAGTGGTTTGTCACCAAGGTGCATCCAAGCCCCACCCACGTGGCTCCAGGACCTGCTCCCTTGAGGATTCCCTAATTCCTGAGCATGGTCACCCCATGGCACAGGCAGGAGGTCACAGACATTTGCAGTTGACACCTGATGGTTTGTCCCCTTTTCATAGGCCAGGGCATTCCCCAAGTTAATTTAGGTGCTAATTAGAGCATTAATTAATTTCCTATTGGCTCTGGCAGCAGAGGATCCATCACATTTCATTTCTGGTGTCACTCCCTGGCCTGGCCACGCTCTCCTTGGCTGGAGAAGATGGATGTCCCCACCCAATGTGGTCCTTTCTGTCTCCCTGGGCGTTCTTGGTGCACAACATGGCTCTGGTCCAGGCCATGGGCCGGTTTTTGGAAGAGCCACGTCCCCAACAGCTGCCAAGTGAGAGACCTTCGAGCATCTCCTGCATCTCCTTCCACCCAGGAAACCTCATGGGCTGACCAGAGGACACAGAAGGACCTCTGGGGTGAAGTGGCCTCCACAGGGACAGCAGGGCTGGGTCCCTTGAAGGACCTTCAGCTCCGGTGTCCCCATCCCATGTTCCTGTCATTGTCACCATGACCAAGTTGGGAGTGGAGCGATGTCCATGGAAAGATCTCAACACTGGAACAGGACGAGTTGTTGAAGAGACAAGAAACTTGACTTCTTTGAAGAAGTAGCTCAGTCACCTGCCAGCAGCTCTGGTGGCTCTTTTTGGGTGGCTTCCTTGTCCCCTCCTGGATTTTCCACCTCCTGGGTCTTTCCACCTTCTGCTTTCCTCATCTAAAGCCCAACCCTGAGTCCATGGCAGCACTGGAGTCACCTTGCCCATGGATTCTTCTCAGGGCCACCAACGTAGTTTCTCCACATGAGGTGGGGACAGTGGTGTCACCTCTTCATGGTGTGGCATGTCCTTCCCTGCCATGGGTCACGTCCCCAGGGCCCCCAGGTGGTGCTGGCCTGGCTGTTACAGAAGAGATGATGATGGAGATGATGAAGAGATGACGGCTGGCTGCAGGACCATGGAATTGTCCATCCCAATTGTCCCTTGTTGGCCTTCTCCATGCTGGTCAGCAGCTGTTGGGGTGTCCCTCCACCTCCTGGGGTGACATCCACAGTAGGAGGAGGACACTGGTCTGGAGGGCTCCTCTGGGTCCTTCCCAGCTGGATGCTCTGCAGAGGTCAAGGTTAAATCCTGAGCATCTCCTGTCCCTCAGGATGTTCAGAAGGACCATCCACATTGCTCATGGCTTGGAGGAGCCACCAACCTCCTCCTGTGACTGATGGAGAACCACCCTGGAAGGTGATTTTGGGGCACAGGGGGGTTCCAGGGGGGCTGATAAAGGCGGGTGTGTCCCCAGTGTCCCCAAAGGACAGGTGGAACCCAAAGCCACTCATCCTTTGCTTCCCCCACGTTGCCACCAATTTCTTCTGTCCATGACTCCACTGCCCAAGAGTGAAGAGAGTCCAGCCTGTCACTTGTCCCCACCAGTCCCCTCCCTCCTGATGCCAACTGGTGCCACATCCCACCTTGGCTGCTGGCACTGGGTCAGCTCCACTTGGCCATGATGGGATTGAGGAGAAGCTCCTTGGAGAGGATGAGGTTTATGGGAAGACCTCTGACTGCTGCAATGGTTAGTTGGTTGGTTGATTGATTGATTAATTGATTGATTAGCTGATTGATTGATTGATTCACTGGTTCATTGGTTTGTTGGCTGGTCAGTCAGTTCATTGCTTGGTTGATTGGTTGATTGATTTGTTTGTTGGATCAATTCATTGGTTGGTTGGTTTGTCTGTTGGTTTCTCCACTGGTCAGTTGGTTGATTGATCAGCTTGTTGGCTGATTCATTGGTTGGATGGTTGGTTGGTTGATTGATTGATTTTTTGGTTGATTGGTTCATTGTTTGATTGACTGATTGGTTCATTAGTTTGTTGGCTGGTCAGTTGGTTTGTTGGTTAGTTGATTGATTGATTGATTGATTGATTTGCTGGATGAATTTATTTGTTTTAGTTCAACCATTCATGCATTGGTTGGTTTGTCTGTTGGTTTCTCCACTGGTCAGTTGGTTGATTGGTCTATTGGTTGGTAGATTGATTGATTGATTGATTGGTTTGTTGATTGATTCATTAGTTGGTTGCCTGATTGATTGGTTTGTTGATTAGTTGATTGGTTTGTTGGTTGAATAGTTGGTTGCTTGCTTGATTGGTTTGTTGATTAGTTGATTGGTTTGTTGGTTGAATAGTTGGTTGCTTGCTTGATTGGTTTGTTGATTGATCAATTGGTTGGTTGGTTCATTGATTGATATGTTAGTTGATTCATTGGTTTGTTGGTTGGTTGGTTGGTAATTTTTTTAATCTGTTGCTTGCTTGCTTGATTGATTGATTTGTTGGTTAATTAATTGGTTGATTGATTGGTCGATTGGTTTGTTGATTGATCAGTTGGTTGGTTGGCTGATTTATTGATTGATCCATACGTTGTTTGGTTCATTGGTTTGTTGGTTGGTTGGTCAGTTTTTTGATCTGTTGCTTGATCAGTTGATCAGTTGATTGATTGATTGGTTTGTTGATTGATTGATTGATTGATTGGTTTGTTGATTGATCAGTTGTTTGGTTGGCTGGTTTATTTATTGATCCATTGGTTGGTTGGTTCATTGGTTCATTGGTTGGTTGCTTTGTCAGCTTTTTGATCTGTTGGTTGATTGATTGATTGGTTTCTTGGTTGATTAATTGGTTGGTGGGTTGGTTGTTTACTAGGTCTGTTGATTAATTGATTGGTTTGTTGGTTGATTCATTGGTTGCTTGCTTGCTTGATTGGTTTGTTGGTTTATTCATTGGTTGATTGATTTGTTGATTGATCAGTTGGTTGGTTGGTTCATTGGTTTATTGGTTGGTTGGTTGGTCAGTTTTTTTATCTGTTGCTTGATCGATTGATCGATCGATTGATTGGTTGGTTGAATAGTTGGTTGGTTGCTTGATTGATTGGTCTGTTGATTAATTGATTGGTCTGTTGGTTGATTAGTTGGTTGGTTGCTTGATTGATTGGTTTGCTGGTTAATTGATTGGTTTGTTGGTTAATTCATTGGTTGATTGGTTTGTTGATTGATCAGCTGGTTGGTTGGTTCATTGGTTTATTGGTTGGTTGGTCAGCTTTTTGATCTATTGATTGATTGATTGATTGATTGGTTGGTTTGTTGGTTGATTAGTTGGTTGGTTGCTTGATTGATTGGTTTGTTGGTTAATTCATTGGTTGATTGGTTTGTTGATTGATCAGTTGGTTGGTTGGTTCATTGGTTGGTTGCTTAATTGATTGGTTTGTTGATTGATCAGTTGGTTGGTTGGCTCATTGATCTGTTAGTTGGTTAGTTCATTGGTTTATTGGTTGATTGGTCAGTTTTTTGACCTCTTGCTTGATTACTTGATTGATTGATTGGTTTATTGTTTAATTGATTGGTTTGTTGGTTAATTCATTGGTTGATTCATTTGTTGATTGATCAGTTGGTTGGTTGGTTCATTGGTTTATTGGTTGGTTGGTTGGTCAGCTTTTTGATCTGTTGCTTGATCGACCAATTGATTGATTGGTTGGTTTGTTAGTTGATTAGTTGGTTGGTTGCTTGATGGATTGGTTTGTTGATTAATTGATTGGTCTGTTGGTTCATTAGTTGGTTGCTTGCTTCATTGATTGGTCTGTTGGTTGATTAGTTGGTTGCTTGCTTCATTGATTAGTTTGTTGATTAATTGATTGGTTTGTTGGTTGATTCATTGGTTGCTTGATTGGATTGTTGATTGATCACCTGGTTGGTTTATTGATTGGTTTGTTGATTAATTGACTGGTTTGATGGTTGATTCGTTGGTTTCTTGCTCGATTGATTGGTTTGTTGGTTGATTAGTTGGTTGGTTGGTTGATTCATTGGTTTGTTGTTTAATTGATTGGTTTGTTGGTTAATTCATTGGTTGATTCGTTTGTTGATTGATCAGTTGGTTGGTTGGTTCATTGGTTTATTGGTTGGTTGGTTGGCCAGCTTTTTGATCTGTTGCTTGATCGATTGATCGATTGATTGGTTTGTTGGTTGAATAGTTGGTTGGTTGCTTGGTTGCTTAGTCTGTTGATTAATTGATTGGTCTGTTGGTTGATTAGTTCGTTGCTTGATTGATTGGTCTGTTGGTTGATTAATTGGTTGCTTGCTTCATTGATTGGTTTGTTGATTAATTGATTGGTTTGATGGTTGATTCGTTGGTTTGACGGTTGATTAGTTGGTTTCTTGCTTGATTGATTGGTTGGTTGGTTGATTAGTTGGTTGGTTGCTTGATTGATTGGTTTGTTGGTTAATTCATTGGTTGATTGGTTTGTTGATTGATCAGCTGGTTGGTTGGTTCATTGGTTTATTGGTTGGTCAGCTTTTTGATCTGTTGCTTGATCAATTGATCGATCAATTGATTGGTTTGTTGGTTGATTAGTTGGTTGATTGCTTGATTGATTGATTTGTTGCTTAATTGATTGGTTTGTTGGTTAATTCATTGGTTGATTGGTTTGTTGATTGAACAGTTGGTTGGCTCATTGATCTGTTAGTTGGTTAGTTCATTGGTTTATTGGTTGGTTGATTGGTCAGCTTTTTGATCTGTTGCTTGCTTGCTTGCTTGCTTGCTTGCTTGCTTGATTGGTTGGTTTGTTGGTTGAATAGTTGGTTGCTTGCTTCATTGATTAGTTTGTTGATTAAGTGATTGGTTTGTTGGTTGATTAGTTTGTTGGTTGATTGATTGGTTTGTTAGTTGATTAGTTGGTTGATTGGATGGTTGGTTGGTTGATTGATTGGTTTGTTGTTTAATTGATTAGTTTGTTGGTTAATTCATTGATTGATTGGTTTGTTGATTGATCAGTTGGTTAGTTGGTTCATGGTCTATTGGTTGGTTGGTGGGTCAGTTTTTTTACCTGTTGCCTGATCGATTGATCAATCGATTGATCAGTTTGTTGGTTGATTAATTGGTTGGTTGCTTGATTGATTGGTTTGTTGATTAATTGATTGGTTTGTTGGTTGATTCATTGGTTGCTTGATTGGTTTGTTGATTGATCAGTTGGTTGGTTTATTGATTGGTTTGTTGATTAATTAGTTTGTTGATTAATTGATTGGTTTGATGGTTGATTCGTTGGTTTATTGCTTGATTGGTTTGTTGCTTGCTTGATTGATTTGTTAGTTGATTAGTTGGTTGATTAGTTGGTTGGTTGGTTGATTGATTGGTTTGTTGTTTAATTGATTGGTTTGTTGGTTAATTCATTGCTTGATTAGTTCATTGATTGATCTGTCAGTTGGTTCATTGGTCAGTCGGTTCTTTGATCCATCACTCGATCAATTGATCAATCGATCCATCAATCATTCCATCGGCACCCCCGCCCCGCCAGCCCCTCTGACCTGTCCCCGCTGTTGTCCCCAGTCCGAGGACCTCGGCGCCTGCGCGCAGTTCGAGAGCGGCCGGCAGACGCGGAACATGATGCCGAGCGCCAGCTGCGTCTTCCCCACCTTCAACCTGCGCAAGCCCTCCTCGGAGACGGACATTGAGAACTGGGCCTCCAAGCACTTCAACAAGCACACCCAGGGGCTCTTCCGGAGGAAGGTCTCCATCGCCAACATGCTGGCCTGGAGCAGCGAGTCCATCAAGAAGCCCATGATCATGACCAACGACCGCAACGTCAAGAAGGAGGCGTGCGAGATCTTCAAGCTCATCCAGATGTACATGGGCGACCGGCGGGCCAAGACGGACCAGCTCAACGTGGCCCTGGAGATCGCCACCAAGGGTTGGAGCATGCAGGGGCTGCGCGACGAGCTCTACATCCAGCTGTGCCGCCAGACCACCGAGAACTTCCGTTACGAGAGCCTGGCCCGCGGCTGGGAGCTCATGGCCATCTGTTTGGCCTTTTTCCCACCCACTCCCAAATTCCATTCCTACCTTGAAGGATACATTTACCGGCACATGGATCCGGTGAATGACACCAAAGGTAAGTGAGGAACCGCGGCCCGGTGGCTTCTTTGGCTGTCTCCAATATCTGGAAGTGTTGATGGCCAGGTTGGGTGGGGATTGGAGCGACCTGGGATAGTGGAAGGTGTCTCTGGATGGTGTTTTATGGTCCCTTCCAACCCAAACCATTCCATGATTCCATGTCCCAAATGGTTGATTTGGTTCCTTTCCTCTTGGCTGAGTCTCCTGATGGATGAGGAACTCATCAAAGACCCCTCCCTGGTGCTGTGGGACCTTTCCTACCCTTCTCCTTCCCAGAAATCCAACAGGAACTGAGTTTTGACACCTTTGCTGCAGGATCAGCCTCACCTCTGCTCCTGAAACTTCTCCCATCCCCTGAAATTCCTTCCAACCCAACCTTCAGAGGTTCCTTCCAACCCAAACCATTCCATGATTCCATGTCCCAAATGGTTGATTTGGTTCCTTTCCTCTTGGCTGAGTTTTCTCATGGAAAGTTGGATGAGGAACTCATCCAAGACTCTTCCCTGGTGCTGTGGGACCTTTCCCACCCTTCTCCTTCCCAGAAATCCAACAGAAACTGAGCTTTGACACCTTTGCTGTGGGATCAGCATCACCGCCACTCCTGGAACTTCTCCCATACCCTGAAGTTCCTTCCAGGTCAACCTTCAGAGGTCCCTTCCAACCCAAACCATTCCATGATTCCATGTTCCCACCGGTTGGTTTGGTTCCTTTTCTCTAGGCTGAGTCTCCTGGTGGAAAGGTGGATGAGGAACTCATCCAAAACATCTCCTGGAGGTGCACCCAGTGCTGTGGGACCTTTCCCACCCTTCTCTTTCCTGGGAAATCCAACAGGAGATCCAACAGGAACTGAGCTTTGACACCTTTGCTGCGGGATCAGCATCACCTCTGGTCCTGGAACTTCTCCCATCCCCTGAAATTCCTTCCAGGCCAACCTTCAGAGGTCCCTTCCAACCCAAACCATTCCATGATTCCATGGTCTCACCACCATTCCCACCTCCAGATGTTCCTGCTCAAGTCACTTTGGATCCAAAATCCTGTTATTCCATGGTTTCCATCATTCCCACCTCCAGATATTCCTTCTCAAGTACCTTTGGATCCAAAATCCCATGATTCCATGGTCTCACCACCATTCCCACCTCCAGATGTTCCTGCTCAAGTCACTTTGGATCCAAAATCCTGTTATTCCATTGTTTCCATCATTCCCAACTGCAGATATTCCTTCTCAAGTAGCTTTGGATCCAAAATCCCATTATTCCATGGTTTCCACCATTCCCAACTCCAGATGTTTCTCCTCAAGTAGCTTTGGATCCCAAAAAAAAATCCCCCAGTGTTTGGATGGAACCCAGAAGATTCCCATCTCTTGAGGTTTTTGGTCATGGCTGGAGAAGGAGACAGGAATTTGGGAAATTTGGGAAATTTGGGGATTTTAGGAGATCCTCTCCAGCCCTGGGATTGGTTGTACCAAATTCTTCACCACCTGGACATCCCCATGAGTTGATGCCACCTCCCAGTGGGTGGTGGACGAGATGGGATTGGGAATCCAGGAGGATTTGGGATTTTGGATCCCAGATTTCTCCCGGGGGTTCCAAGGTGTCCTTCAAATCCTGGGGGGACACCAGCAGGGACATCGGGGGGGACACAAGGGGATGATCCCACCCCAGGAAGGTGGAGATGACCCCACATTCCCGATGGGAATTCCCGGGAGTGTTGGGATGGGATGGTCCCACCAGAGGTGTCAAAGTCATTTCCCGCCGGATTCAGAACCCAAGAGAGAGACTCCACCCCCAATTCATCCCCAGCCAATCAGAGCCGTTCCCTGGAAGAGGCTCCACCCCAACTCCACACCAGCCAATCAGAGCCCTTCCTGGGAGAGGCTCCACCCTCAATTCCTCCGCAGCCAATCAAAGCCATTACTTGGGAGAGGTTCCACCCCCAATTCCTCCCCAGCCAATCAAAGCCATTCCTTGGGAGAGGCTCTGCCCACAAATCCTCCCCAGCCAATCAGAGCCATTCCCTGGGAGAGGCTCCACCCCCAATTCCTGCCCGGCCAATCAGAGCCCTTCCCTGGGAATTCCCCAATTCCGTCGTCATTTTGAGTTTTCCGTGTTTTTTCTGGGAATTTCGTTGTGTTTGTGTTGGTTTCGCTGTCGATGTTGATTTGTTTTAATTTGTTTTAATTTGCGTTTTCGATTCCGTCTCGTTTGTTAAATTTGCATTTTCACTGTCGTTGTAATTTGGTTTTTCTTTCCATTTTATTTTTATTTTCTTCTTTTTATTTCGAGTTTTAAATATAATTTTTATACTTAATTTTTATTTTCATTTTCTTTCTTTTTTTTTTTTTAATTTCACTTTTACGTAATAATTTTTTTGGTTTTAATTTATATTTGAATTTATAATTTATTTCTATTTTAATTTTCTTAATTTATTTTCTGTTTTAATTGATTTCTATTGTATTTTTAATTTTCTTCTTTATTTTTTCTTAATTATTAATTTTCATCTTTATTTTCATCTTTATTTTCATCTTTATTTTCTTAAATTATTGCTTTATTTTTTTCATTTTTTATTTCTATTTAATTAAAATTTTAATTTTTAAATTTTTTTTTAAATCTTTGCTTATTTATTTTGATTTTTAATCTTTGCCTGCTTATGTTTACTTGGGTTTACTTTTAACTATTTTATTTTTATTTTATCTTTGGATTTTTTTATTTTTATGTTTTTAATTCTTTTAATTTTGCATTTTTATTGAACTTTATTTTTTATTTTCATTTCCATTTCCACTTCATTTCAATGTTCCGTTTAATTCAATTTCATGTCAATCTTTTATTTTACCTTCCACTTTCATTTCATTTTTTATTTCAATTTTTTAATTTTCCTTTCAACTTTTCCTTTAATTTCTTTTCTGTTTTTCCTTTAATTTAATTTCAAATATTTATTTTCATTTCAGCTTTTCTTTAATTTCAATTTCTATTTTCAGTTGAATTTTCCTTCGAATTTTCCTTCAATTTAATTTCTATTTTTTATTTCAATTTTAATTTCATTTCAATTTTTGAATTTCAACTAAAAGTTCAATTGTTAATTTTAATTTCAATTTTATTTCTTTTTTTCTTTTAATTTCTTTCAGGGTTTTTTTTAAATTTCATTTTATTACCATTTTAATTTCAAATTCAATTTTTATTTTTTATTTCAATATCCCATTTAATTTCAAATTTCCATTTTAATTTCAAATTTAATTTCAATTTACAAATTTTAATTTTATTTTTATTTCAATTTCAAAATTTCCATTTCAATTTCCATTTCTTTTCAAATTTCAATTTCGAATTTCAATTTCAATTTCTTTTTTCTATTCTAATTTAAACTGTAATTTAAATTTAATTTTAAATTTCTTTTTTCATTTAAATTAATTTCAATTTCAATTTCAAAATTTTAATTTCATTTTTATTTTTGTTTCAATTTCAAAATTTCCATTTCAAAATTTCCATTTAATTTCAAATTCCAATTTCATTTTCTTTTTTCTATTCTAATTTAAACTGTAATTTCAATTTTAATTTCAATTTAAATTTCTATTTTAAGTTTAATCTTAATTTTAATTTTAATTTTAATTATTTTCAATTTAGATTCAATTTAGATTCAATTTTAATTTTAATTTTGATTTCTTTTTAAATTTAATTTCAATTTCTTTACAATTTAATTTTCATTTTCACTTTAACTTTAATTTTAATTTTAATTAATTTCAATTTCTTTTCAATTTAGATTCAATTTTCATTTTAAATGCATTTTGCATTTAAATTTCAAAAAATTTCAATTTTTTTCAGTTTAATTTTAACTTTAATTTTATTCAATTTCAATTTCAGTTCCATTTAGATTCAATTTTAATTTTAATTTTGATGTCTTTTTTCATTTCAATTTCATTTTAATTTCAATTTATTTTTTCATTTTAATTTAATTTCAAATTCTTTTCAATACAATTTTCATTTTCATTTTCATTTCGATTTCTTTTTTCATTTTAATTTAATTTCAAACTCTTTTCAATACAATTTTAATTTTAATTTTATTAATTACAATTTAATTTTAATTTCAATTTTAATTTTTACTTTTATTTCTTTTTTCATTTTAATTTAATTTCAAATTTTTTTCAATTCAATTTTAATTCTAATTTAATTAATTTCAGTTTAATTTTAATTTCAATTTTAATTTCAATTTCAATTTTAATTTTAATTTTAATTTCGATTTCTTTTTTCATTTTAATTTAGTTTAATTTCAAACTCTTTTCAATTTTAATTTTAATTTTATTAATTTCATTTTAATTTTAATTTCATTAATTTCAATTTAATTTTAATTTCAGTTTCTTTTTTTCATTTTAATTTAATTTAATTTCAAATTATTTTCAATTTTAATTTTAATTTTATTAATTTCATTTTAATTTTAATTTAATTTTAATTTAATTTTAATTTTCATTTTAATTTCGATTTTTTAAATTTTAATTTCATTTAATTTTAAATTATTTTCAATTAAATTTTAATTTTAATTTCATTAATTTCAATTTTATTTTAATTTTAATTTTAATTTTAATTTTAATTTCAATTTCAATTTTAATTTCATGTTTTCCATTTCCATTCCACGTTCCCCCCGTGCCCCTCCCGCCGCCCCCCGGCCCCGCTGTGGTTTCCCCCGGTGCCCCCCCAGTGTCGCGGCACATCCGGCACGTCCTGGCAAGGACCAATCAGAAGAAACCCAAATTGCGAAAGAAACCCAAGGCCCAGAGCGAGGAGATGCCGGGTAGGGACAGGAGCGGCAGGGACACAGGGATGGGGATTCGTTAATTAATTCACCGGGGTAATTAATAGGGGCGAGACGGAGTTGGTTTAATTTATGTAATAGTGATATTTTTTATAATATTAGATTTTTTTTGTGTTAATAGTAACATTAACATTAACCTTAACATTATTAATATTAACATTAACATTAATATTAATAAATATTATTATTATTATTAACGTTAATGTTCATAATAGCATACGTGCTACTTTTAGTTTAAGTATTAATTTTAATATTAGTGTTAGTATTATATTAATAAATCACAATAGATCAAATAAATTATATTAATAAACCCATAATAAATCATAATATGGGTGTTAGTATTCATATTAACTTTAACAATAAATAGTATTGATGAATAATAATGGTGAGAGTAATAAGTATTGATATTAATAATATAGCTATTATTATGATATTATAATACATTTTTATATATTATATATAATATATATTATATCTATATTATATATATTATATATTATATATATTATATATATTATA
>JBBMKD010000102.1:150776803-150787432 GCA_037834095.1 Argya squamiceps
CACCCACCCCAGGTGTTCATGTCCCTGGTGACCCTCCTGGTCCCTTCTCCTGAGGTGGTTTTGGGTTCTCCAAGGTCACCACACGGTGAAAAACCAGGTCCACCTGGTCCTTCCACCCATCTCCCACCAACCCCAGGTGTTCCTGGCCTCCTGGATGACCCTTTGGGTTCTTTCAAGGTGGTTTTGGGTTCTCCATGGTCACCACATGGTGAAGAACCAGGTCCACCTGGTCCTTTCACCCATCTCCCAGCAACCCCATCACCTCCACCCACCCCAGGTGTTCATGTCCCTGGTGACCCTCCTGGTCCCTTCTCCTGAGGTGGTTTTGGGTTCTCCAAGGTCGCCACACGGTGAAAAACCAGGTCCACCTGGTCCTTCCACCCATCGCCTCCACCAATCCCATGAGTTCATGACCCTGGTGACCCTCCTGGTCCCTTCTCCTGAGGTGGTTTTGGGTTCTCCATGGTCACCACGTGGTGAAAAACCAGGTCCACCTGGTCCTTCCACCCATCTCCCACTAACCCCTTGACCTCCACCTTTCTCCTCCCACCACCTTGCAGGTCTTCGTGCAGCCGGCTAACGTGGCGGTCACCAAGATGGACGTCAACAACCTGGCCATGGTGATGGCCCCCAACTGCCTGCGCTGCCAGTCGGACGACCCGCGCGTCATCTTCGAGAACACGCGCAAGGAGATGTCCTTCATCCGTGTCCTCATCCAGCACCTGGACACCAGCTTCATGGAGGGCGTCCTATAGCGGCCGCCGCCGCGCCGTCCCCACCCCGCCACCGGCCCCGTCCCCTCCGAGGGTCAGCGTCCCCAGGTGGTGGCACCGATCTCCACCCAGAGCCAGGAGGTCCATGCGGGTCTTCACCACGTGGTGAGCTCCATCCCCACCAAGAACTGGGAGGTCCAGGAGGTTCTTCAACTTCACCACGTGGTGAGCTCCAAGAGCTGGGAGGTTCATGAGGTTCTCCAGCTCCACCACGTGGTGAGCTCCATCTCCACCAAGAACTGGGAGGTTCATGAGGTTCTCCAACTTCACCACATGGTGAGCTCCATCTCCACCAAGAACTGGGACGTCCATGAGGTTCTTCACCATGTGGTGAGCTCCATCTCCACCAAGAACTGGGAGGTTCATGCAGGTCTTCACCACGTGGTGAGCTCCATCTCCACCAAGAACCGGGAGGTCCATGAGGTTCTTCTCCATGTGGTGAGCTCCATCTTCACTAAGAACCAGGAGCCCTGTGAGGTTCTTCATTGCATGGTGAGCTCCATCTCCGCCAAAAGCCAGGAGGTCCATGTGGTTCTCCACCACGTGGTGAGCTCAATGTCCAAGAACCAGGGGGTCCATGAGGTTCCCCAACTCCAACACATGGTGAGCTCCATCTTCACCAACAACTGGGAGGTCCATGAGGTTGTTCACCGCGTGATGAGCTCCATCTCCAAGAACCAGGGGGTCCATGAGGTTCTCCAAGTCCACCACGTGATGAGCTCCATCTCCAGCCAGACCTCATGGACAGAGACATCCAGCAATTGTCTCCATCCCTTCCTACCTGGATGTGGAGACAAGGAGAAGTCCTTGAGGTCCATCCCGACCTTCTGGCCATGTCACTGCCTGGTTCTTCACTGGGGTGTCCCACGGAACATCCCGGCTCTGTGGGGTCTCCATGGGGTTGGGAAGGTGGGAGAAGTTCACCTGGACACCAGGGGACCACAATTGTCCCCCACAGGGATGAGACCTGGGAGGTGTCCCCATGGGAGTGGTGGCCTGAGGTGGGGTCATGGTGGCCGATTGTCCATCCTGGAGAGCTGGGTGGGCTGGATGTCCCCAGTTGTCACCGTGTCCAACCTGTCCCACCGATGTTGGCACCACCAGGACCTGTCCCAGCACCCCCACCAAGTCTGCCCGGCCATGTTGGACCTGTCCTAGGAGCTCCCATCTGCTCCTGGATCTTCTGGGCCCATCTTGGGGTCCAACATCTCCTTTTGGTCCTCCTGAACCCATCTTGGGTCCATCATAAACTCCTGGAGACATCTTGGTCTCCATCATCTCCTCCTAATCTTTCTGAACCCATTTTGATGTCCGTCATCTACTCTTGGAGCCATCTTGGGTCCATCATCTCCTCCTGGTCCTCCTGAACCCATCTTGGTGTCCATCATCAACTCGTGGTCCTTCTGAAGCTATCTTGGGGTCCAACATCTCCTCCTGGATCTTCTGGGCCCATCTTGGAGCCCATCATCTCCTCCTGGTCCTCCTGAACCCATCTTGGTGTCCACCATCAATTCCTGGAATGATCTTGGGGTCCATCATCAACTCCTGGTCATACAGGATCCAACTTGGGGTCCAGAATCTTCTCCTGATCTTCCTAGACCCATCTTGGTGTCCATCATCTCCTCCTGGTCCTACAGGACCCATCTTGGGGTCCATCATCAACTCCTGGAGCCATCTTGGGGTCCAGCATTCTCCTCCTGGTCCTCCTGAACCCATCTGGAGACCATCATCTCCTCCTGGTCCTCCTGAACCCATCTTGGTGTCCAGCATCAATTCCTGGACTGATCTTGGTGTCCAACGTCTTCTCCTGGTCCTACAGGATCCAATTTGATCTCCATCATCTCTTCCTGGTCTTTCTGAACCCATCTTGATGTACATCATCAACTCTTGGAGCCATCTTGGGGTCCATCATCTCCTCCTGAACCCATCTTGGTGTCCATCATCAACTCTTGGAGCCTTCTTGGGGTCCATCATCTCCTCCTGGTCCTCCTGAACCCATCTTGGGTCCATCATGTTCTCCTGGTCCTTCTGAACCCATCTTGGCCCTCATTATCTCCTCTAGCTTCTCCTGGACCTGTTCTGGTGTCCTTCCCCACCTTCAGACCCTGCCCAACCTCTCTTGGTGGCCCCAAACTCCTCCTGGACCCACCTTGGCACCCACCAGCTCCTCCTGGTCCTGCAAAACCCACCCAGGACAGCTCTGCTTGACCCTGCTGGACCCAGCTTGGTGTCCACCATCTTCTCCAGGTCCTCCAGGACCCATCCTGGTGTCCATCCTCTTCTCCAGGTCCTCCAGGTCCCACCATGGGCTCCATCATCTCCTGCTCCTCCTGCACCCATCCTGGTGTCCATCCTCTTCTCCAGGTCCTCCAGGACCCATCCTGGTGTCCATCCTCTTCTCCAGGTTCTCCAGGTCCTCCAGGTCCCACCTTGGGCTCCATCATCTCCTCCAGGTCCCATCTTGGTGTCCATCATGTTCTCCTCCTTCTCCTGCACCCATCCTGGTGTCCATCATCTTCTCCAGGTCCCACCTTGGTGCCCCCACCTCTTCCAGGTCCCACCTTGGTGGCCCCAAATCTCCTCCAGGTCCCACCTTGATGGGCCCCAATCTCCACCATGACCCACCTTGGTGTCCCCAAATCTCCTCCAGGTCCTCCAGGTCCCACCTTGGTGCTCCCACCACTTCCAGGTCCCACCTTGGTGGCCCCAAACCTCCACCAGGTCCCACCTTGGTGGCCCCAAACCTCCAGGTCCCACCTTGGTGTCCCCAAATCTCCAGGTCCCACCTTGGTGCGCCCACAACTTCCAGGTCCCATCTTGATGGACCCCAAATCTTCTCCAGGTCCCACCTTGATGGTCCCCAAACCTCCTCCAGGTCCCACCTTGGTGTCCCCAAATCTCCACCAGCTCCCACCTTGGTGTCCCCAAATCTTTTTCAGGTCCCACCCTGATGGACCCCAAATCTTCTCCAGATCCTCCAGGTCCCACCTTGGTGCTCCCACCATTTCCAGGTCCCAACTTGGTGCCCCCAAACCTCCAGGTCCCACCTTGGTGACCCCAGATCTCCACCAGGTCCCACCTTGGTGGCCCCAAACCTCCAGGTCCAACCTTGGTGACCCCAAATCTCCAGGTCCCACCTTGGTGCTCCCACCACTTCCAGGTCCCACCTTGGTACCCCCAAATCTTCTCTAGGTCCCACCTTGGTGACCCCAGATCTCCACCAGGTCCCACCTTGGTGGCCCCAAACCTCCAGGTCCCACCTTGGTGACCCCAACTCTCCTCCAGGTCCCACCATGGTGCTCCCACCACTTCCAGCTCCCACCTTGGTGACCCCAAAATGTCCATCAAGTCCCACCTTGGTGGCCCCAAACCTCCAGGTCCCACCTTGGTGACCCCGAATCTCCTCCAGGTCCCACCTTGGTGCCCCCAAACCTCCTCCAGGTCCCACCTTGGTGACCCCAGATCTCCACCGTGGTGGCCCCAAACCTCCAGGTCCAACCTTGGTGTCCCCAAATCTCCTCCAGGTCCCACCTTGGTGACCTCAAATCTCCTCCAGGTCCCACCTTGGTGTCCCCAAATCTCCTCCAGGTCCCACCTTGGTGACCCCAAATCTCCTCCAGGTCCCACCTTGGTGGCCCCAAATCTCCTCCAGGTCCCACCTTGGTGACCCCGAATCTCCACCAGGTCCCACCTTGGTGACCCCAAATCTCCACCAGGTCCCCCAAAAGTGGAAGGTTCTCCAAGGCCAACAAGGGTCCCATGGGTGGGGGGTCCCCAAAATGGGGAGAGGGTCCCCAAAATGGGGTGGGGGTCCCATGGAGAGGGTCCCCCCCAAATTGGGAGGTCCCCAAGGTGGGGATGGTCCCCAAAATTGGGGTGGGGGTCCCATGGAGGGGGGTCTCCAAAATCGGGACAGTCCCCAAAGTGGGGTGGGGGACCCCAAAAGTGGGAGGTCCCCAAAATGGGAGGAGTCCCATGGAGGGGGTCCCCAAAATGGGGTGAGGGTCCCCAAAATGGGGGGTCCCATAGAGGGGGTCCCCAAAATGGGGGGAGGTCCCCAAATTGGGGTGGAGGTCCCCAAAATTGGGAGGTCCCCAAGGTGGAGATGGTCCCCAAAATGGGGGTCCCATGGAGGGGGGTCCCCAAAATGAGAAGGGGTCCCCAAAATAGGGAGGTCCCATGGGTGGAAGGTCCCCAAAACTGGGAGGTCCCCAAAATGGGGAGGGTCCCATAGAGGGGGTCCCCAAAATGGGGTGTCCCCAAGGTGGGGATGGTCCCCAAATTGGGGGGGTGGTCCCATGGAGGGGGTCCCCAACATGGGGGGGGTCCCATGGGTGGGAGGTTCCCAAATTGGGGATGGTCCCCAAAACTGGGGTGGGGGTCCCCAAATTTGGGGTGGCGGTCCCATGGAGGGGGGGTCCCCAAAATTGGGAGGTCTCCAAAATGGGGAGGGTCCCATGGAGGGGGTCCCCAAAATGGGGGTCCCAAAGTTGGGTGTCCCCAAAACTGGTAGGTCCCCAAGGTGGAGATGGTCCCCAAAATGGGGGTCCCATGGAGGGGGTCCCCCCAAAATGGGGGGTGGTCCCCAAAATAAGGGGGTCCCATGAGTGAGGTCCCCAAAACAGGAAGTTCCCAAGGTGGGGGGGGGTCCCCAAAACTGGGAGATCCCCAACATGGGGGGGTCCCATGGGTGGGAGGTCCCCAAATTGGGGATGGTCCCCAAATTTGGGGTGGGGGTCCCCAAAATCAGGACAGTCCCCAAACTGGGGTGGGGGTCCCCAAAATTGGGGTGTGGGGGGGGTGTCCCCAAACTGGGGGTGTTGGGGACAAACCCAGCGCTCCCTCCCAGCTCTGCTCACTGCCAGGGGACCCCTCCCCTCTCCTTTTCCCTACGCTTAATTAATTCTTAATTAACTCCTCATTAATTTCCGGGAGCCGTTCATTAATTTTTCAAATCATTTCCCCCTTTTCCTTTTTTTTTCCTGGCGTTTTTTTAGGTTTTTTTTTGTTGTTGTTTTGTTTCTTTTTAAAGCCTCGAGGTTTTTATTTATTATTATTATTGTTATTAAAAAAAAAGAAAGAAAGAAAGAAAAAACGACTGGAAAAAAAAAAAAAAATCCGAATTAAAGGGTCGGACCCGCCCCTCCCTCCCCCGGGGATTTTCCCAGGATTTCCCCCCCCAAAATCCCGGGAATTCCCTCGGGAATTTTTTCGGGAATTTTCTTCCCCTCCTCCCCCTACAAAGGGGGGGTTGAATTTTGGGGTCCCCCCCCTCAGGGGCCGCCGAATTCTGTATTTTGGGGGGGAGGGTTCCGGGCCCTCCCCCCTCGCGTGTGAATAAAGCTCCGTATGGAAAGCGCTGCTCGTTCCTTGGTGCTTTGGAGCGGGAATTTGGGATGGGAATCGGGAATTTTGGGGATGGGAATGGGGAATTTTTGGGATTCCGGATGTCCCCAAATGTCCCCAAGGTGTCGCTGCCTCTCCGGCCCCCACCCCTCGGCTGATGGTTCCGCCCGGAACATTTTTATCGCCGCACCTGACCCAGGAGGTAACCCCGCATTCCGGTCCCCCAGGTCGCGCTACTTCCGGTCGCCGCTATCGCTGTCGCCGACAGGGGGTGACCCGCTCGCTGTCGCGACAAAGAAGCCGCGAGTGTTTTTATTACCTGGATCAACAGGGACAGTTTTATAGGGGAATTTATAGGGGAAATCTCCCCAAAACAGCCCATCCCATACCAGAGACACCCCGAGCCTCCCTTAAGCTTCCCTAAAACCCCACAGGGAAACCCCTAAACCAGCCCAGGGACCCTCCCCCTTCTCCAGCGCCCCAAAACCAGCCCACAAACTTCCCCGGGAGCCCCAAAACCAACCCAAAGACCCCCAAACCATCCCAAAGACCCCAAAACCATCCCAGAGCCCCTCGAAACCACCCCATAGACGGTCCCAGCCCCTCTGAACTAAACCGAATTCCAAGGATTCCCCTCAGGGCTTTTCCCGCCTTTTTCCCCTCAGGGACAAATTCCTGCCGCGGGTCCCCTCAGGAGGAGCTGGGGGGGGTTCCGCCGCCCTTCTCCCGGGAATTCTGATTCCCAGCGGTTCAGCAGCGCCCTCAGCTCCCGGTGCTGCACCGTAGCCTCGGGATCGGGATCGAGAATCGGGATCGGGATCGAGAATCGGGATCGGGGATCGAGAATCGCGATCAGGGACCGGGACGGGGAAATCGAAGAAAGCTCGAGGCGGGGGGAGACTCCGGGGCCGCCTCAGAGCGAACCTCCCGCTCCGCCCGCGTGCTAGCCAATAGAAAGGCATGGATCCCTGACTGACAGCACGGTGAGCCAATGAACACCGGAGCACAGCGACGCTCCGGCCACACACCCAAAACCAATGAGAAGAGCTACTAGCTATTGATTGACGGTTGCAATAACCGATGGAAATGCGAGGACCCGCCCCTAGGGCGGGTCGGGCACGCTGATTGGCCAACGAGACGCATAAACCCGGAGGTGGCGCTTCCGTCTGGCCAGGGGCGGGTGGGGGCTGCGGGCTGGCGGTGAGTGGGGGAGGCCATGTTGGGGGGAGGGCGCCGGGGCCGGTTTGGGGGTTCGGGGGGTCCCTGGGGGGGTTCAGGAGATCGGGGGGGGACCCTGAGGAGGCTTAAGGGGCCTGGGGACGCTCCTGAGTGGGTTTAGAGGGATTGAGGAGGGGTCCCGGCCTGAATTGGGAAGGACCCGGTGGGTGGGACGGGCTGGATTGGGGGTCCAGAGGGGTCCCTGAGGGGCTTTGGGGGGACTGAGGGGACCCCAGGGCCTTGAGGAGGGCGGGGATTGCCTTTTGGGGGTCCTCGGGTTTGGTTTAGGGGGATCCCTGGGGTGGGTTTTTGGGGGGAGGCGGGAGATGTCCCTGGGTTGGTTTAGGAGGATTTGGGGGGTCCCAAGGCTGAACTGGGGGTCCTTGGACTGGTTTGGGTGGTCCCTGGACTGGTTTGGGGGTCCCTGGACTGATTTTGGGGGTCCCTGGAGTGGATTTGGGGGATTTAGGATCCCTGAACTGGTTTGGGGAGATATGGGGAGTCCCTGGACTGGTTTTGGGGTCCCTGGACTGGTTTTGGGGTCCCTGGACTGGATCTGGGGGTTTTAGGGTCTCTGAACTGATTTTGGGGGTCCCTGGACTGGATTTGGGGGGTTTAGGATCCCTGAACTGGTTTGGGGAGATCTGGGGGGTCCCTGGACTGTTTTGGGGGGATCTCTGAACTGATTTTGGGGTCCCTGGACTGGATTTAGTGGTTTTAGGGTCTCTGGACCAGTTTGAGGGATCCCTGAATTGATTTTGGGGTCTTTGACCTGGTTTCAGGGGTCCGTGGACTGATTTTGGGGTCCCTGGAGTGGTTTGGGGGCTCCTTGAGCTGATTTTGGGCTCCCTGGACTGGTTTGGGGTCCCTGAGCTGATTTTGGGGTCCCTGGACTGGATTTGGGGGTTTTAGGGTCCCTGGACTGGTTTGGGGGATCTGTGAATTGATTTTGGGGTCCCTGGACTGGATTGAGGGAGGTTAGGGTCTCTGGACTGGTTTGGGAGGTCCCTGGATTGGTTTTGGGGTCCCTGGATTGGTTTTGGGGTCCCTGGATTGGTTTGTGGTCCCTTGGTGAGGGCGGGGCTCATGTGGGGATACTCCAGGACTCCCATTTTCAGGAATCTCCACTCAGTCTTTCCCCCCTCTTTCCCTTTCCCCCCAACCCCATTTCTCCCCCAGGTTTCCCCATTTCGGGCGGGGGGAAATCCCGGGATTTTCTGGAACGTTCCGCCATGGCTCCGTCGCGCAGCCGCTCCACCCAGATCCCGCCCTGCATCCCCAAGCGCCAACTCCCGCCAGGATACTCAGATTCCCTCCTCTTCCTCTGCGCCCGCCGCATCGTGGCCCACCACCCCCTGCCCATCCTGCCCGCCCTCCCCGCCCACCTTTACCCCGTCCTGTTCCAAGCGGCTTTCCTGGATGGGCGGCCCCTGGTGCTCCGGGATCTGGTCACGGCTTGGCCCTTCCCGGTGCTCAACTTCCAGCGGCTGGTGGGGCGGCGGGAGCTGCTGCGGGATCACCCCTGCAAGCTCTGCGTGCAGGCCGTCATCCTGGCCGTGGTGGCTCAGCTCCGGCGGGAGCTGGAGGAGCCCGGCCATGACTCCAGGTGGGTTTGGGGGTTGTTTTTGGGGAGGGATTTTGGGATGGTCAAAATCCTTTGTTTATCCCAATTTTATCCCAGCGCGGTGTCGGAGTCCGCGGTGTTTGCTTTGGGCGCCCACAGAGTGTGGGAGGGGAGGGTGAATCCTGGCCAGGAGGGTCTGGGGTCTGTCCAGGGGGGGTTTGACCCTCAGTTCAGGGTGGACACCGAGTGCTGTGTCCAGTTTAGGAAGGACGTTGAGCTCTGTGTCTAGTTAGGATGGTCACTGAGTGCTGTGTCCTATTCTGGGTGTCCCAGTTTAGGAAGGACATTGAGCTCTGTCCCCTCAGTTTAGGGTGGACATTGAGGGTGGTGTCCAGTTTAGGGTGGACATTGAGAGCTGTGTCCAGTCTAGGAAGGACATTGATGCTGTGTCCAGTTCTGTTCCCTCAGTTTAGGATGGACATTGATGCTGTGTCCAGTTCTGTCCCCTCAATTTAAGAAGGACATTGAACGCTGTGTCCAGTTCTGGCTGTCCCAGTTTAGGAAGGACACTGAGCTCTGTCCCCTCAGTTTAGGAAGGACATTGATGCTGTGTCCACTTTAGGATGGACGTTGATTGCTGTGTCCAGATCTGGGCCCTCAGTTTAGGATGGACATTGATGCTGTGTCCAGTTCAGGATGGACATTGGGTGCTGTGTCCCGTTCTGGGTGTCCCAGTTTAGGAAGGACATTGAGCTCTGTCCCCTCAGTTTAGGATGGACATTGGGGGCTGTGTCCAGTTCAGGAAGGACATTGAGGTTCTCCGGGATCTGGTCACGGCTTGGCCCTTCCCGGTGCTCAACTTCCAGCGGCTGGTGGGGCGGCGGGAGCTGCTGCGGGATCACCCCTGCAAGCTCTGCGTGCAGGCCGTCATCCTGGCCGTGGTGGCTCAGCTCCGGCGGGAGCTGGAGGAGCCCGGCCATGACTCCAGGTGGGTTTGGGGGTTGTTTTTGGGGAGGGATTTTGGGATGGTCAAAATCCTTTGTTTATCCCAATTTTATCCCAGCGCGGTGTCGGAGTCCGCGGTGTTTGCTTTGGGCGCCCTGGAAGGTCACAGAGCGCGGGAGGGGAGGGTGAATCCTGGCCAGAAGGGTCTGGGGTCTGTCCAGGGGGGGTTTGACCCTCAGTTTAGGGTGGACATTGATGCTGTGTCCAGTTTAGGATGGACATTTGGTGCTGTGTCCAGTTTAGGGTGGACATTGATGCTGTGTCCCATTTAGGATGGACATTGGGTTCTGTGTCCAGTTCTGTCCCCTCAGTTTAAGAAGGACATTGAATGCTGTGTCCAGTTCTGGCTGTCCCAGTTTAGGAAGGACATTCAGCTCTGTCCCCTCAGTTTAGGGTGGACATTGATGCTGTGTCCAGTTTAGGGTGGACATTGATGCTGTGTCCAGTTTAGGGTGGACATTGATGCTGTGTCCAGTTTAGGATGGACATTGATGCTGTGTCCAGTTTAGGAAAGACATTGAGTGCTGTGTCCAGCTCTGGGCCCTCAGTTTAGGATAGACATTGAGCTCTGTCCCCTCAGTTTAGGGTGGACATTGGGTGCTGTGTCCAGTTCTGGGCCCTCAGTTTATGGTGGGCATTGATGCTGTGTCCTGTTCATGAAGTACATTGGGTGCTGTGTCCAGTTTAGGGTGGACATTGGGTGCTGTGTCCAGTTATGGGTGG
>JBBMKD010000103.1:0-21684 GCA_037834095.1 Argya squamiceps
CAGCTTCTCTGGGTAACCTGTGCCAGGGCCCCACCACCCTCACAGGGAACAATTTCTTCCTGATATTTAATCTAAACCTGCCTCCCTTTCATCCTGATGCCGTTCTCCTTGTCCATCACTACATGTCCTTGTGAGAAATCCCTCTCTCTTGGGCCATAAGTGGCTTGCCCGGACCACCCCAAATAAATGTTCCGGGGGCTCTCGGGGTTACACGAGCACTCCGGGCCTTTTACCGGGCTTCTCCTAGGCATCTTCCCCGAGAACCCCCGACTCCCCCGGGGCTGTGTCCAGCCAGGACCGGCCCTCCGCACCCGCACTCACCGCGCAGGATGCGGCCGCTCTCCTCGCCATCGAACGGCCAGCTCCAGAGCTGCAGTACCGCTCTCTGTCCACAAGGCGGCAGCACTGCACTCGAACGCACAGCCCGGGGCTGCCACGCACCTCGGGGAGAGCTGCAGTACCGCTCTCTGTCCACAAGGCGGCAGCACTACCATCGAGCTCACAGCCCGGGGTTTGATGGCGCCTTGGGGACGGGCACGGTGGAGAGCTGTAGTACCGCTCTCTGTCCACAAGGCGGCAGCACTACAATCGAGCTCACAGCCCGGGGTTTGGTGGCGCCTTGGGGACGGGCACGGTGGAGAGCTGTAGTACCGCTCTCTGTCCACACGGCGGCAGCATTTCCTCTGAGCTCAGCCCGGGGCTGCCACGAGCAAAAGTCAGGAATTTTATTTACAAATCCACGGAAGAGGAGAAGGATGACACCAGGAACACACTCCAGCCGAAAGCAACAATTTATTGGAAATGGCAGGAAATCAAACTGACAGTTTCTGGTTATGGTCAGGCATTTATCCAGGAGTCAGAAAGAAAAGTGGGAATCTTGGACTGGGATAAGGCCTTCCAGTGGCTTCATGTCCTAGTGGCTCTCTCCTTTTTTGGCAACTTCCTGGAAGAGGAAAAACCAACAGATGTTCAGATGGAACACACAAAACACAACGACAAAAACACACGCACAAAAAGACTCCACAAAACCCCCAAACAACAACAAAACACAAAAAAGAACAACCCCCCAAACAAACAAGCAAAAAACCAAACAAAAAAAGACAACCCCCCCACCCCAACCGCTGTACTAAACGTCAAGGTGTTGTTTGACCCAGGTTCTGTTAACTTTTAAATTTTAAAACTAATTTAAAAATATTATAATAAACAATGTAACATAATTATATGTAATGTATATAAATATATATATAATTATGTATATATTTTATATATGTGTATACTATACGTAATACAGATAGTACATATTATATACATACAATACGATATAAAACATAATATACAATATATAATATGTAATGTAAAATATATAATATATAGTACATAATATATAATATATAGTATATAGTATATAGTATATTGTGTATAATATATGTAATATATATTATTATACATTTTTATATGTATGTATTATATATATAATAATAAATAATATAACAAATAATATAATAAATAATATAATAAATAATACGAGCAAGCACTGGACCTGAGGGAGGTCAGCTGCTTTAACAGGAGCGTTCTGCCTGCGCTGTTACTGGACCTTAAGCAAAGGAACCCTCCGTTCTCTGTCGTTTCCAGGCCCGTTGCTCCCGCCATTCCCGCCGCTGACGCCGGGAGGGCGGGAGACGCGACCCCGCGCGACCGGCGCCGCGCGCCGTCTCCATGGCGACGGGGCCGTAAAGCGCGGCGGCGCGGGTGTCGCAGCCTTTCCTTCCGTGCGGCGCGGCACAGCGGCCCGGGGAGTCGCGGCCATGGAGATGCCTCTGCCGCCCGAGGGTGAGGGGGCCACCGGGGGGAAACGGGGGGGCGGCCGCGGGAACGGGAAGGGGAGCGGGGAGAGCGGGGGGTTGACGGCCCTGCCTCCCCACAGACCAGGAGCTGCGGAATGTCATCGACAAGCTGGCGCAGTTCGTGGCGCGGAACGGGCCCGAGTTCGAGAAGATGACGATGGAGAAGCAGAAGGAGAACCCCAAATTCTCCTTTCTCTTCGGGGGCGACTTCTACGGTTACTACAAGTACAAGCTGGCCCTGGAGCAGCAGCAGCGTGAGTGGGACCTGGGGCTCGGGCAGGGCCGCCTCGGGGCTACCTCCCTCCCTCCCCCGGCCGCGGTGTGTCGGGGTCGGCCGGCGGAGACACTTTTGTCTCTCCTGGTCTCGGCCTCTTCCTGCGCTCTGGGTTCCGGGGAGTTGGCTCAGCGCTGCCCACGGCTCCTCACGGCCCTCTCGTTGTGGGTTTGGAGGCGGGCAAGGCGGAGCCGTAGGGACGGGCAGCGTGGTGAGAACGGAGCTCGGCACTTGGAGTTGTCGCTCTGGAATTGTACAGGGAGTTGCTGACTCCCCTCTTTGGCACCATCCACCCGTGATTTTGCATTAGCTGAGTTGGGAGGGACCCATCAGGATCATCGATTCCAACTCCTAGCTCTGTGCAGGACACCCCAAGAATCTGAGAGCGTTGTCCAAGCAGCTCGGGAGACCCCCTCTGACCCCCTCAGAGCGAGGGTCTATTTGGAACCGGTGCCATTTTCACCCGTGCGTTGGCGGTAGAGGGTTTCTCTGGGGAGGTTTACTTTCAAAGTTTACTCTGTCCATAATAGTGTTGTGCAAGCAAAGCCAAGATATCGAGGCTTCTGCACAGATCCAGCCCCTGCCACAACCATCACTGCCACCGGCTGCGCCCATCCCAGCCCCTCAGGGCACCCCGTCTGTGGAGGAGCTCATCCAGCAGAGTCAGTGGAACCTGCAGCAGCAGGAGCAGCATCTCCTCGCTATGAGACAGGTTGGTTTAAGATGAACACTCACCTGGTGTATCCTGGCCTGTCAGTGGCTGTAGGAATTAGGAGTGAAGGGGGAGAGGATGTTTTGCTTCTGAGCAGTGATGGAGGGGAGAAGGGATGTTGTTTTCCTTATTTTTGTTGCGTGGCAAATGCCATCGTTCCCCTACAATGGATGTGTCTGATGTCTAGGTATGATTGATCTGTGATTAAAACCTTTTGTTTGCTCTTTGAAAAACCTTGTTAGTTTTAGAGCAGAATAAACTGTGACTGTGTTAACCGTGGTTTAATGCTGCAGCTTGCTGGGAACTGCAAGATGTTCCAGTTTGTAGTATTCTGACTCCAGTTTGTAGTATTCTGACGCAGATGTGATTAGGGGTGGAAGGGAACTGTGTGCTATCAACTACCTGATTTTTACAGGAGATATTTAACTGTTAAAGCTGAGGAAAACCAAACCAAAGAGTTCCTCGTGCCTTGGTTATGTTCCTTACATTTAAGAGCTTCTTGCAATTATTTGTTATTATGTGATGGATTTTAGAAGTAGAAGTAAGCTAGACTTGTGAAAAATGTGAAGAGTCTTTTCTTTGTAGAACCAAAGAATTGAAACATTTTCATGAGATCACAGTGCTTGTAAGAGATTTTGTTCCTTGAGATAGGTACTTACTTCCAAGAGGATAAGGATAAATTATTTCTCCTTTTTTTTTGCTTCTTTAATTTTTTTTTTGGTTTGGTTTGGGTTTTTTTGGTTTTTGTTTTTTTTTTAATCAGGAACAAGTCACATCAGCAGTAGCCCTTGCGATCGAGCAACAAATGCAAAAGGTTTTGGAGGAAACCCAGCTGGATATGAATGAATTTGACAGCTTGTTGCAGCCAATAATTGACACCTGCACGAAAGACGCCATCTCAGTAAGTCATCTGAATCTGCACAGGGATTTGGTGGTGCTGTTTGAATTTTGAGATTCTCTCTGTGTTAACAACAGCTTTATATCTGTGTTGTGTGGCCGGTAAGATGAAAGCTGTTACCTGAAAACTCCCCTTCCTGCAGTTATTTTAGAGCTATAGGAAGCCCATATGGTGGGAACACATTGGACTGACTTGAAATATTTAAAATTTGCTTTTCTAAAGGCTGGCAAGAACTGGATGTTTAGTAATGCCAAGTCTCCTGCACACTGTGAGTTGATGGCCGGGCACCTGCGGAACCGGATCACGGCGGAAGGAGCTCACTTTGAGCTGCGGCTGCACCTCATCTACTTAATCAATGATGTTTTGCATCACTGGTGAGAATTCAGTTGTGATTAATTTGACCAAGTTTCTGTCTTAGATACAGTGTTGTTTTGAGTAGTCACTTCATATTTTTAACATATTATTAGCAACTGTCCTCAGATGCCAATAGCTTGGATCCTTTAGTAATTATATTTAGGTAAAACTGCTTTACCCACTTGGTGTATTTTTCTCCAGACAAGGTTTTATAATAAAGTTGTTAGGGAGAGAACTCTCTATTTTGTGATTCCCCTACTTGTAGTATAGCAGAAGTTGAGATGAATTGAATATTCCAGTGTACTTAGAGTGAAAGAGGTAATTCTTCCCATTCTTTTCTTGAAGCCAGCGGAAGCAAGCACGAGATCTTCTGGCTGCCTTACAGAAGGTGGTTGTGCCTATTTATTGTACCAGTTTTCTAGCAGTGGAGGAGGATAAGCAACAGAAAATTGCCAGAGTGAGTATCTGGTTTTGGTTTAACTGTAACTTTTGCTTTGTTGGGTTGGTGCTATGTAAATTCACAAATAGGCAGGTGCAAGAAGAGATTCTTCTGGTCTGATTGTCTTCATAAAGTCTATTACAGGAGGTGCTCTAGTTTGTGTGTAAAATAGAACTTTAAACTACCTAAGGTTTATTTAAGAGTTACCATAATGATGAATACACCTGAACCTTTACTGGTTCAAAAATAAATACCAAAATCCTAGGCCTTATGAAAAGCTGAAGACGCAAAAATGCTGTGCCTCAGTTTTTCTTCTAATGTTTATAATTTCTAAAATCCTTTCACTTTTATTCATGCAGCTTCTTCAGCTATGGGAGAAAAATGGGTACTTTGATGAGTCCATTATTCAGCAGTTACAAAGCCCAGCTCTTGGACTTGGCCAGTACCAGGTTAGCCACAAGAATATCAGTTTTCTTATTTATGCAAATATTTTGAAAATTATTTTCCTTTTCAAAGGATAGTGGTAATTTCTGTCCCCCCTCCCCTCCCTTGAAGTTGCTTACAAGGGATTACAAAAAATAATGTAAAATATAACCTTGTTATTTCAAACATTCAATAATCCTGCTGCTGATAGGGTCCTGGACATAGAATACAGACTGGTACAGCGTCTTGTATAGCAGGGAGTGTTTGGTCAAAAGGAAACAAGCAAACATGGCTTTAAATTGGATACATTGAATATAAAAATTGTTGTGTCAGCAGGAACTTTTCCTTTTTATTAATAATAATGAATGCTGTCGATTTGGGCTGTATTGGAAAGACAGTACTAAAGATGGTGGGTTCCAGGCTGCAGAGAATATTTTGGAAATCTCCACAAAGGTTCATAGTGAGACTGAGTGGTTCTGCCAGCATTATCTGGCATCCTCATGTGCTTTTTGGGAGAGAGAGTGAAGGGCAATGCAGGGCATTCTGAACAAGCTGGGTATATTATAGGTGGGTGTTATAGGTGCAGTTATTTCTTTTATCCAGGCGAATTTGATCACTGAATATGCAACAGTTGTACAGCCTGTGCAAGTGGCTTTCCAACAGCAGATCCAGAACCTGAAAACTCAACACGAAGAGTTTGTGAACAGTTTAACTCAGCAGCAGCAGCAGCAACAGATCCAAATCCCCCCTCTGGAGAACGAGGTGAAATCCACACCACCTCCTCAAGCCCCCGCAGCAGCCCCAGCCTCAGCTCCACCATCTGCTCCAGTCACACAAGCAGGTACTGAGCTGACCTGGGACTTGTGCAAAAATCACTGGGTGACAATGTTATGACTTCTTTTATTTTATTTTTTTTTTCCTCCCTTTTTTACACAACGAGGCACAATGCGCTGCTGGTTTGTTTCAGGCAAAAGCTTGGATCTGTTCAGAGCCTTGCAGCAGGTGGAGGCTGATGCTTGAGTATAAAAAAAACCAAAAAGATGATTGTTAAATGGATCAGAAATCCTGTCTGCCAGTAATTAGATTTATGCAGAAGAAATTCATCTGGAGCCTGGTGTGCTGATATTTTATTAACTGCACGTGACTTTGGTGCTGACAGTAATCTCTAAATTGTTCCAGATGATGGTAAATCTCAGCTGCCTCTGGCTGGTTCTACAGAGTATGACACAACTGGGTCTGGAGTGCAGGATCCTGCCTCAGGTGGACCACGTGGCCCTGGATCTCATGATCAAATTCCCCCAAATAAACCACCCTGGTTTGACCAACCTCACCCGGTTGCACCATGGGGTCAACAACAGGTAAGAAACAGTTCTGAAAAAGGATGCAGAGGTTCAGACTGTCTTGGTTGTGGAGGCTGGGAAATGACCATCTTGGTTGTGGAAGTGCAGTGAAAAGCTGTGAAAGTTAGAAATCCAGATTGCAGTGGTGAGCTTTGTCATTCTGAGTGCAGTTAAATGCAAAATGTTAATCATATTTCAGTTTGTTAACCATCAAGCTATTCCTATGAACGAGAGCTGTTTGGTTCAGTAACAGTTTGGTCTTTTCCCATCTTTTTTCTGAAGCTGCAGTCATTCAGACTCTATTCGAAATGTTCTTTCACTTGTGCATGTCCCCTATGGGCTGTATTTCCTTAAGGAGGTATGTTACTGTGTTCTTTATTCTTGTAACCTATTGACCAGGCTTCTGTACTTCTCCTCCAGGGACCACCTCACTGTCCTCCCTGGAATAACAACCACGAGGGAATGTGGAACGAACAGAGAGATCAAGGCTGGAACAACCAGCGAGAGACGCCTTGGAACAACCAGCCTGATCCTTCTTGGAACAACCAGTTTGAAGCACCGTGGAACAACCAGCATGAGCAGCCTCCATGGGGTGGGGGTCAGAGGGAACCTCCATTTCGAATGCAGCGGCCACCTCACTTCAGAGGCCCATTTCCTCCACATCAGCAACATCCCCAATTCAACCAGCCCCCGCATCCGCATAATTTCAACCGCTTTCCACCTCGCTTCATGCAGGATGATTTTCCACCTCGCCATCCCTTTGAAAGACCTCCTTATCCTCATCGTTTTGATTACCCCCAGGGGGATTTTCCTCAAGGTAAAGTGTGTACCAGGCCAGGTTTTCTTATGCTGTAATGCTGATTGTCATTACAAAATTATTTGATGATTTGGGATGACAGTTTATCCTTGGTGGATTTGTTGTGATTTTCCTAAGAAATGTTTCATTTGGGAGTTTGGGAAGCTACTGCTAAGAACTCAGTAGGAAACACATGCAGAGTTGGATGCTTCCTTGCTTTTTGAGTCTTTTCTAATGGATAAAAAATTGTAGTCCAAATTCAAGTCAGCATCTCTACAGGTGCCTCTTTTGCTTTAAAAGTAGTAAGTTCAAAGGTGAGAAGCAGCATTTTCTTGTAAATTTTACCACCTGCACATCAGCCCGTAGGTGAGGGCTGATGAGAGCTGTGTCTATGGAGGAAGTTAAGAAGAAGGTGCTGAAAGGATTTGTTCCTGTGCATGCACTCAATTCATTCTTTCTTTTTATTTTGACTGCCAAGCTCTCTAGTTTTTTGCCTTTTAATGTTGTGTGGCTTGGTAGTGTGTGGTGAAATGATCCCTACCTCCAGTTCTTCCTCCTCATTGGGTCTGTTCTCTTGTTGGAGTGAGTGTAACCAGGTGCTGCTTGCCTGGCCTGTGGCTGTCTGGAAGTCTGCTATAGTTCTGCCCAGAGGTAGTTTCCATTTCGCTTGCAGGAATGATCCTTATCAGTGTAAAGACCAAAGATCACCCTGGTTCTGTGTGACAAGTCATGTAGAAGATACATTATGTTTCTGTGTAGGAATTGCTACGTTAATCCTAAAAGTTTCTCAATTTTCCAAGTCCAAAAATGGTTGAAAACCAATGGATTTGAGTTTATATATTTAGGATTGAGTTTAACTTCTGTAGCAGAGATTGTTCCTTTTTTTTCCCCTTGGGTTTTATTGTTTGGATGGGGTTTTTTAAGAATTGTGGTAGTGAGTAGGGAGAAAAGGAGAACTCCCTTTTGTCTGAGGGAGTTTAGGTTTAAACTCAGAATGAGATGCTCGGTTTTGGATTCTAGTGGTGATTTAAAATATCTGTTGTTTCATGCAAAGTTGTTGGAGGAGGGAATCTACTAAACCAGATGGTTAAAATTAGGCAAGCAGTGAAGCAATGACAGTACAGACTCTGCTCGAGTTCTGATGACAGTGAGTCAACTAGTACCAGCTCGAGATTGGGAAGCAACTGTAATGGCTTTTCCTGGAAAAACTGTTAATCCTGTTGCAAATGATGTTGATTTTCAGCCTTGCATTTTTTTAGTAGAGTGCAATGAGTTCAGCAGGGTCTCCTGGCATTCATGGCATTTGTCCATCAGTGGATGGTTAAAATGAGTTCCCTGTTTTAACAGAATTATTATCTCTACCTCTTCCCCAAATTTTTTTCTCCACAAGTATTTTCTTGTCACTCACTGATGCGAGTTAATTGCTGCTGTGTATATTTCTTTACAAATGTTGATTTGACAGAGAGACAGAACTAATTCCAGGTCCAAGCTGAGCCATGATTGTGTACATAGCTTCAGAAATAAATTGCAACAGTAGCTGCCCTGCTGCATCTGAAACATTTTGTTCTTGATTGTGTCTTTCTTGTGGTCCTTTTGACCACAGTAGGTCGCAAAGGAAGCAATGGCTTGGGGCTGAACTATCCTGTTGTCTAGAGAGTGGTTGCTGTGGCCAGGGAGGCTTATGCACTGCAGGGTATTGGTGAATGTGGACCTGTAGCCAGCCTCTGGTCCTTCAGTTCTGGTGCTTTGCTGGATCTGCTGAGATTGGGGTTTAGGATAAATGCAGTAATTGAAGTACATCTCTGATTGCTTTCCTTTCCTGATAGCTAAATAAGACATTTTAACTCTCCCGCTCCGCAGAAATTGGACCTCCTCATCATCATCCCGGTCACAGACTGCCTCATCCTGGAATAAGTGAGCATCCTCCCTGGGGAGGGCCACAGCACCCTGATTTTGGGCCTCCCCCACATGGGTTTAACGGGCAGCCCCCTCACATGAGGCGCCAGGGGCCCCCTCACATGAACCACGATGATCCCAGTCTGGT
Source organism: Argya squamiceps (assembly GCA_037834095.1). NCBI lineage: Eukaryota > Metazoa > Chordata > Aves > Passeriformes > Leiothrichidae > Argya > Argya squamiceps. Next base: position 9,125 of record JBBMKD010000103.1, read on the forward strand.
GCCCAACGTTCCCTACTTCGACCTTCCTGCCGGGCTGATGGCTCCACTTGTCAAAGTAAGTGCTTGCTGTGGGACTGACTGGTGGGATTAAAAGATCCAAACCCTGTTGTTGTTAGGGACAGTTCAACATGGATGTGTGTAATTTCAAATCCTTCCATTCCACAATCAGTTGTGTAGGGTATGGGAGCAGGAGTAGCTGGAGGGACTAGGTAGTGAAAATGGTGATGAGCTAGAGGAAGCTGGTTGAACTCACAGTGTGAAAGACTAATTTATATATATATATAATTTATACTTGAAAGTCCTATTGGTAGGAAATGGAAATCCCCAGTGATTTCCAGATGGTCAGAGAGACCTCACAGGTGTGATGGGGTCAACCTGTACTAGTTCTTCATAATGGAATTCTCATGAAGGTGTTTTACAATATCAATGTTATCTATAGAAAGAAGGATAGAGAACAGGAAACAGACCTGTATCAGCATCTTCAGGGATACTTATATTTATATATTCTGTATTTGAGATGAACAAATAAGCCTCTTCCATCTCTTTTTGTTGTTCTCATACAGTAGTTTGTGCCAGGCTTCCATCCAGACACATTAGCACAAAGGTGGATGAGATCTGCATTTTATCTACTTGGTGACCCACTTTAATACTGTAACCTGTGCAGTGCAGGCTTTTCTCAGAGAACTGAAAATAGTGATAGCATGAGGAAGCATCAGGTCATCTGAAGAATCCTTATTTCCAGATCGTTTTTTATCCAGTATTGAAACTTGTCTCTACACAGCGAAATCTGTTTTTAACTCTTCAGACTCTTCAGGTAGCTGCCCCATGACACGTGACACGAATGTAATTTGTTTTGTTTCTGGCAGCTTGAAGACCATGAGTATAAACCTTTAGATCCTAAAGATATACGTCTTCCACCTCCAATGCCCCCCAGTGAGAGACTCCTGGCTGCAGTTGAGGCGTTTTATAGTCCACCATCTCATGACAGGCCTAGAAACAGGTAAGAGCAAGTGTAGCCAATAAAATGGTAAGGCAAATGCCCTAAGAAAGTGTCTCAAACCACAAAGTGCCTCCCTGTCTTTTGCCTGTGTCTTGGTTCTCCTAATGCTCTTGTTGTATTGCAACTGCACTTGCTGTTTGATTTTATGCTGAGATTTGTGTGACAGTTTTGCCCAGACCCTTTGTTCCATACAAAATCTGGTGAAAATCCTTAGGGCTGCCACTGAAGTGGAATTTTCACGTGTGGGTTCTGTGTGTTTGATTTGTTGCAGTGAAGGATGGGAGCAGAATGGACTGTATGAATTCTTCAGAGCTAAAATGAGAGCAAGGCGGAGGAAAGGTCAAGAGAAAAGAAATAGGTGAGAGTTCCTGTGTGCCACCTTGTGCTGTGTGCTGTTCATCTGTAAGGTGCTTGGGCTAAATTCAGAGGGAAAGTCTGTTTGGCAGCATGCAGATCTGCCTAATCTGCAGAAAATGGAACCGGCACAAGTTGCCCAGAGAAGCTATGGCTGCCCCATCCCTGGAAGTGCCCAAGGCCAGGTTGGATGGGGCTTGGAGCAACCTGGTCTTGAGGAAGGTGTCCCTGCCCCATGGCAGGGGTTGGAACTGGATGAGTTTGAAGGTCCCTTCCAACCCAGACCGCTTTGTGATTCTATGAAACAGTTTTTCACATTCAGGCTTTCACTTTGACTGCAGAAGTAGTGCTTGTGTGTAATTTGAATGTGATCAGGAGTAGATTCGTGTTTCTGATGCTCCTCCATGGAATCTCACTGGAGTTCTCTCCGCTCATCTGTGCAGTGGCCCTTCTCGGTCTCGCAGTCGCTCTAAAAGCCGAGGTCGTTCATCTTCCCGGTCCAATTCACGATCTTCAAAATCTTCTGGCTCCTACTCGAGGTCACGCTCTCGCTCCTGCTCTCGATCGCGATCCTATTCTCGCTCACAGTCCAGGTAGGGCTCGGGCTGGCTGAACCTTGGGAACTGGGCAGAACCCAAGGCTGATCAAAGCAGCCGCCGGGGTTCTCTGGTAACTCGTGTGCTCTGCCTTTCAGAAGCCGGAGCAGGTCCCGCTCCTCTCACAGCCGGTCCAGGTCTCGGTCGCGGTCGCGGTCCAAGTCGTACTCCCCAGGAAGGCGGCGCCGTTCCCGCTCCCGCAGCCCCACTCCTCCGTAAGCTCTGCTTTGGTCCTGTCTTCTTCTACCCAGGCTGTTTGAACAGAGCACCTGCAGGGGTGCTGCCTCGTTACCAGGGGATAATAAGCATTTCAGCAAAGAGCAGAAAAGATGATGGAGTGCAGATTTAGAAACAATTTATCTGCTGTATGTGCTTATAGAGAGACTATTACTCTGTTGTGGCTTTTTATTTTAACAAAACTGGGTGCAACTGTGAAGTCTGCGTATGCCTTCCTTGGGAGCAGGAGTAATTCTGTGAGTGCTCCATTGGGAAGAGTACAGTGTTTGATTTCCCGTGTGCTGAGTAGCAGGTGATGTGTTTCTGGCACCTCAAAAACTGCATAATCTAATGGCTTTAATAAAGAGTAGCTCAGTAGAGTGGATGGAATTGTGTGGGATGTTAATGCTTAACAGAATAGAACTGACTGTGCTTTGTGTGAGAATAGGATCACTGGTTCCTAATTTGTTCTTCTTTTTTTCTTAGTTCTTCTGCTGGTTTGGGCTCCAGTTCTGGGCCTCCTATACCAGAATCGAGACTTGGAGAAGAAAATAAAGGCCATCAAATGCTAGTGAAAATGGGTAAGATGTTGCTCTAGAATTTTACACAAGCCAAGAAACAAGATTACATGCCAAAGTCTTAGATATAATTAATTAATGCATGTTCATAAGGAATTATTCCTTGGCATTCCAAGCTCAGCATAAGAAAATTCAGAGATGTAAGTATATGGAGCAGTGATAGTTGCCTTTCTGAGAAAGATACAGAAGACAGGGATGTGAGTTTGGCATCAGGTCGAACTGACCCTACCTGAGGTATTTCATCTCCCTGCTGTGCAGGTCAGCAGGGTTGACCAGACAGATTGGGCTTGCACTGCCTTTCTTCTTATCCTCCTAACAGTTTGTAGGGATAGTGCTGTTGTCAGCTCCTAGAATCTCTGCATATTAATGCTTGTGAAATAAATGGGACAGCTCATGTGTTGTTTCAGGTTGTTTGTTCCCATCCTTCTTTATCAAATGGATGCTGTCTTTGGTTGTTCCCAAAATGTCCGTGTTTGTCTTCACAATTCTTGTAATAAAAAAACAGTGAAAGGATTGCAATGTCGTGTCCTTGCTGCAGGATGGAGTGGATCAGGTGGACTGGGAGCCAAGGAACAAGGAATTCAGGATCCAATTAAAGGAGGTGATATCCGAGACAAATGGGATCAGTACAAAGGAGTGGGAGTTGCATTGGATGACCCTTACGAAAACTACCGAAGAAATAAAAGTTACTCATTTATCGCACGCATGAAGGCCAGGGATGAATGTAAGTGAATGTTTCTCAGCAATTTAGAAACCTCAATGGACTTGAAAATTATTTTTGTAAACCCAAATCAAAATATCAGTAACTCTTAATTTTTTCTAATGTAACTGATAAAACAACAGGTAAGTGGATGTGTACTCTGATCAACCTGGCAGGTTTTCCTTTTTAGGCATTGTGTTCTAATCTCTGAAATGCTAATTAATGAGCATGTTCTGTGTAAGCTACATGAGCCACACTGAGCACCTGCATCTTTGAATGTTGTCCCATGAAAACTTGGAGCAGTTGCAAAGTTAGCACAGGGGGAGCTGTGCTGCACAAGGGACAGGTGCCACAGCAGGGAGGTTCTTGTCATTGGAATCAAGATAGACCACACTTATGTTTGCCCCTGCCCCATTCAGAGTTTCCTACCATTAGTACCACATGCTGCCAAAGCCAGAACTGGTAATAAATTCTCTGTAGTGCAGGAAAGGTTCAGAAAAAAGTGGAGGTGTTTATAAGAGGTGAAGACAATTATCCAAATGATGGATTTTTGCAGAGAGTCTGTGATACATTGAACATAGGCACTTGCCAGCAGCTAAAAGGAAAAAGTTGAGATGCTCAATGAAATGTCACTTCTGCCTCTAGACCTGTGCAATCAAATGGCTTCAAATAAAGCCCATAAGGAAAAATTCCATATTAACAGAGCCCTCATTCCATGAAACATTTCAGACAGCTTAGGTAACTGCGGAATGCGTAAGAACTCTTCTCCCTATTGTTTCAGTGAAGCGTGAAACACAAGACCCTCCACCACCCGAATAAGACTCTCTGAAGAAAGATGTCTTGCATCTTCTACAAAACATTAAACTTGTAGAAATCCAGATTAAAGTCTGGAGGAAGTGACAAATGAGTTACTTTTAAAACTATGGTGGAAGAAGGAAAGCTAGGACATGTATTTCAACACTTGTCAGTTAGTGCTTAAAAAAGGCCAGATGTTGCTATGACATGTCTAGCAAGTTTAAAAATTTCCATTTATCTTGCACAACTTTCTAATTAGTTCCCCATTTTATAGTAGGAATTAAACCCCATTCAGTTCCTGGTGCAGGACTGTGCCTCATTCATTCCTGTGGAATACAGACATTATCTGATGTGGTTGTATGTTCTCTAGTTCCATAATGTATGTTTATTTCTCTCAAAAGGTTAATTCTATTTGAAGTGGAGGGGTGCTGCCTTGGGATCAAGTCAGACTGATGCTGAGCAGTGTATCCTAATGTCTAAATGGGGAATGAAGCATCTAGTTCCAGTGCAGGTGACCTCTGAGCACTGTGCGAGCTTTTAGAACCTTCCACCCATCTCCAGGCCCCGCCCAGCAGCTGCTGCAGCCGCCACTCGGGGCAGGACACAAGGGTCAGTTCTCTGGTAGCTTTCCCAGCACTCTGAGGGATGGGCGATGCTTTGTAATGGAACACAGTCTTTGAGCTTTTTATATTTTTGTATATACCCTTTAATAAAAGCTAATTAGTTCAATAGAAGGGAATCCATTTTCTCTGCTCTACACATTTCTTATCGAGGAGGTGTTCTTGTAAGCTTGCTGTCATCTAAATGAAAAAAAGAACCACACCTTTTGTAACTGTTTCCAGAGACCACCAGCTAGAGCTGCTAGGCCCTTACACTGCACTTCCACTCCCCAGGTCTGCCTGGCGGTTCCCTTTTCCAGTTGTTTGTTTGTAGAGCAAAAACCCTCTTAAGGCCATTCAGTTAATATGGTGGAATATCAGTTTGTTCTAGATCTACTGTAGTTGTGGAACTGTACCTGTCTGTGAATCAGCATACAACACCTGTATGTTACCAAGTTGTGAATGTTGTTGTTTTGCCTTCCAATAAACAATTTTTTTTAAATAAAAAGGCAGCTGAGATTTCAGAGTAAGTGGATTCCTGTACCTTGACTATAAGCCTTCCTTGTTTTGAATTTATCTTAATAAACACACCCAAGTGTGTGCACAGGTTTGTTGTAATCTGACAAGGATGATGTGCTGGTTTTGCATTGATTGACATTTAGTGAGGAGAGGAACCACCCACGGAAGCATTCTGTAGAAATGCTGTTGGGATAATGGCACTAAAGTCAGGATATGGTAATTTTCTGCTGTGGTCATGTTTCTCAGGGGCTGTAGTACAGACTTGCACTTCTTCCACGATTGTAGATGTGATCACAGATCTCAAAATTCACTGGATAAATGTGTGCACTGTGATGACTGGTCCCATTAGACAGAAGTGTTACCTTGATGTCTCTTTTGCTGACACAGTCTGGCTGAAGGTTCCTGCATATCCCTGTATTGTGTACGTGAGCAAAACATTCAGGTATAGATAAGTAAGTTATATATAACAATTAGCAACTTGTACTAATTTATACTAACATAGCAGTTTGTACGAATCCTTCCAGTACAGTTTATAACCTTTTATCTGTGCAACTTGGAAAGATTTCTTCTTTCAGCCACAGAGCTGTAAATATAAATGTCACTTAAATTCACTAACTCCTTTTACACACCATGTCCAAGCAGCTATTTCTCCTGGGCTCTCCGAATTTCTTCAAGCGCTTGCTCAATTGTTAGAGGTGGGGATTTGTGATTCTTGATGTACTAAAAAAAAAAAAAAGTTGATTAACTAATGTCTTTATTATGTAGATTATTATTTATTAAATAGTAGAAAGCAACTAATTTTCATGTCAAGATACCTGCACGTTTCTGTACTAGCAACACAAAGTGACCTTTCTGTTGCAGCATCTGAATGATCCCCGCTCATTTGAGGCCAGCTAAATGCTATAGCAGAAATCTTAATCTTTAAAAACTACCCCCTCCAGCAGGACTTCAGTCTTTTTTTTCTTTTAAACTTATTAATTAATCATATGCAAAGAAATTGGGTTTGCTGCAAATACTGCAAGCATTTGGAAAGGAATATATATATATGCTCAGTCTCTGGTTTGTCATAAATACCTCTTTAGCCTCTTCCAGGGTGTGGTAGTGGAACTTCTCACTCTCTAGTGACTCCACGAGGGATGTGTGAAGGTGGTGAACGTTCTGGACAAATTGCTGGGTCAGCATCAGGTGCTGCTTGCACATGGTATGTAGAAGGAGAACTGAGGGGCTGTAGGCAGTCAGGGCTGTGGGAAAGGGACAGCAGGTACTGCATGGAGGCACAGCTGGGCTGAACAAACCAAGCTGGGCTTAGGTGCAGAAAATAAGAGTGAAAAAGAAGAATAAAGCTGTTTTTGGTACCTTCCACTGCATCCATGCTGATCATGTGGCTGGCAATTGGCACTGGGTCAATGTAGCTGGTTCCAACAGCTGGGCCAAGCACTGCAGAGGGGTTTGCTGTACACAGGAGAGCATCACAATTACCAGGCGGGGAGAGTGGAAAGGTTTAGTGCTACTGCTTGATTCTTCACCAGTTTTTTTGGTGAAGCAGATGTCCTAAAACCACTGTACAGCCTAACAGGAGAATTCTGTAAGCCAAAAGAATGTTGACGTAGTTATACGACTTTCCAGTTTTTTTAAAATCTTAGGCTCACAACACCATTGCAGAAAGCAATAAAAGACTTTTGTACTCAATGCTTCTGTTTTCAAGCACACTCAAGTTTCTAATTTCTCCTCAAGTGTGGCAAAGAATGGTGGCTCTTAGTACTTTCTCCTTTAAATAAAGAGATGTAGGCAGGTAACTACCCCTCAGGATGTGAAAGCTTGTATCTGATCCTGTCATGGGACCTTTATGTTTTCCCAAGAGAGGAGTACAATGCCAAAGAACTGTGAACGAGCAATCACTTTAGTAACACTCCAATGTTATTATTTACAACAGTAAAGATATCAGAATATTGAATTTCATTTGAGAGTACTACTTGTGCTATTGTGAGCTCTGTTGCTGGGGAGTATTTTTAAGCAAAAAAACATTACTTATTACAGTATTCAATCCCAGTGTGGACAGCAGATTAAAGTGCTGTGCTTTATAAAATTTTTTATTTAGCACCAGTGAGGGGAAGCTGGCACTGGTCTATCAAGGCTGACTGGGCTGGCATATATAAAAGTGTAAAATTTGCCTGACTAGGGCAGTACCTGCTGAACTCACCCTTTGGCCAGCAGTAGGTGAAGGGAGGAGGCTCTGCTGTCTGAACTGCAGCTTCTGTGACTGTCACTTGGTGCCCCTGGCTGTGCTGCTCTTGGGATGACACTGGAGCTGGGTGTGCTCCAGAACACGTGCAGCTCCCAGCATGTCCCTCTACAGAGTCTGTTGTAGACACAGACCTTTCAAAATCTTCAGAATATTCTGAATTAAGAGTTCTCTCATTCTGATCAAGATAATCCTGTTTGTGTGGAGGGAAATCTGAGGAAACTCCACTTAAATGTTCAGAGATTTCAGCTTCAGAGACACATTTTTCAACGTCCTCTTCAGAAGAGTGACTCACACCAGATACTGCACTTGTCATTTTAAGAGCAGCCTGCTCCTCTTCCACTAGCAATGTATCCTTTTTCACATATTTGTTTGATTCTTGAGCAAACTGAATGTCTTCTCCCTGTAAAAGTATTTATTTTAGAACTTCCACACTCCACCAAACAAAGGCAGACTGGGAATATGTGCTAGTGGGAAATTTCTACTTACTTTCTGCTTTAATTCTGCTGCCTTACTGGTAGTATCTGGTGCCAAATCATCAAGGCTCAGGATATTCAGTCTGAAGTCTGCAAACAAATGACACCTACACGTGAGAATTTGCATGAAAATTACAGTACACTTTGAATTTTAAGTGAAGAAAGTGGAAAAAAAAATCAGTACTACCTTCCTAGTTTAGTATTGAAAAGTAATAGCAATCAGTCATTGATTCTTTAACTTCATAGGAACTCCTGAAATTTCCTCCTTCCATCTGCTGACATTCCTGAAGTTCAAGAGATTTTTGCTGCCTCTCATTTCCAGCTGTTCTCACTCTGACCCATTGGTTCATTGTGCCACTGAAGCATGAAAACTACTCTAAATGTTCTAATTGTTTTCACATCATAATGTCACTCAGGGCAGCATCATTAATCTGAACCCATTAAGTCAAAAGCCAAGAAAAATACAAACCTATTACACTAAAAAAAAGAAACATTACTTTGATGGGGCCTTGATTTATATAAAATTTTAGCAGTGAATCCTTTTGAAGTGACTATTTTCCCCATGTTTATTAAGAGAATTTATGAGGAGATTAGCAATAAAATTCATACTGAGACAGTATTTTAGAAATCTTACCCTTTGAGCTGCTGCTGGTTGGATCTTCTGCATCACTTCCTTTAGAAAATAATTCATCTAATGACTTTATTTCACTTCTGTCACTTTCAAGGGATTCTTGCCTTTGCTTGGTGTAGCCTGCTTTAGGCAGAGCAATCTTTACAGTGTTGTCTTGCATGGAAGATGACAGCAATCGAGGTCTCACGGTATGTCCTGACAGGTTTCTGCTGGGGGGTGAAGGTGCTGGTGAATTAACTCTACCAAACACACTTTTCTCTGAGTCTTTGTCGTGAAAAGAAGATGCTTCAGATAACTCTGCTGGTGAAACTTCCTTTTGAAATGGAGGAGCAATTCCTGATGGAACTGGAGTCTTGCTCTTTTTGAAGAACATGAAAAAGATTTGTGTGTTACTTCATTGTTATGTGTAGATTGCTGAAGGGAGAACAAATCATTGTGGGTAAAACAGACTGATTTTAAGAAGATGTGAACCTGAATCCTATCATGAGCAAGACACAAATGCAAATTTAAAATTTGCTGGTGTTATCTAAATAAAAAGCGATCAACCGATTAAAACAATTACATAAAAGCATTAATAAAAATACATAATCCAGCAAATAATTACCTTTCTACCCCACTGAGCATCACTTACCAGAACCTTCTGATTCCTATTTCCACTGGAAAACCCCAAAGAGCTCTCCATCAATTCTCTCATTTCCTCTTCATCACTATCCAGATCAAGCTGTTGTTTAACCATAACATTCCTTTTAGGGCTTTGGATATTTTCCTCAGAACAGGCATCCCTGCGGGTCCCATTCCCACTGGTGGTACCATAATTCTTCCAGTACTTCTTGGTCCTGGCACCACCTTCATGCCCAGAGGCAGATGAAGTACACTCCTCAGCCGAAGGCTTCAGGCCCGAGTCAGTGTTTTGCAATTCCAGGTGCTTTTTTTGACCCATGATTTTGCTTTCTAGTTGCGCCACTTTATCCAGGACTGAGCTTAGCCGCCTGTGGGAGGCGGTGCCCGGAGCGCTCTGGGCTACACGGCTGCTCCCTGCCCGCACGGTGCTTCCCGGCATCTGGCACCGCTGGATCCCAGCAGAATTTCCATCGCACACCTTCAGGAACCTGCCGTGGTGGGACGGAGTTCTTCCATCGTTTTTCAGCTCTGTGTCCACCACCGCGAGGTCACCACGGGTGCTGGTCCTGCGGGGCCCGTGGCTGTGGCCCTGCCAAGAATGAGAAAGTCACTGATCTTAGGAAAGACCTGACACCATCGAGTCCAACCTGTGACTGATTCCCACATTGTTAACCAGACCAAAGCACTGAGTGCCACGTCCAGTCTTTCCTTAAACATCTTCAGGGATGGTGACTCCACGGGGATGGTGCCTCCACGGGCATCCCCTTCCAACGTCTGACCACCCTTTCTATGAAGAAATTCTTTCTGATGTCCAACCTAAACCTCCCCTGCTACAACTTAAGACTGTCCTCTCGTCCTGCCCTTGGTAGCAGAGCTGATCATAGCAGACTGCACACTCCTGTCACGGAGCTGTAAGGAAGGGAGTTGTACGGATCCCTCCCCACACAGGACGCAAACACCGGCCCGGGCCGAGGCTGCCTGGGTACAGACTGAGATAGGGCGCCGGTGCCTCACCTGCCCTCGGCCCGCGGGTGCCCGAGAGATCGCGGCCATCTGGGACGAGACGAGATAGAGATGAAAGGGGCAGGACGGACGGGATGGGGCGGGATAAGGTCGGAAAACACGCTGCCAGGTCCGCCCGGCCCGAGGCGGCGAGGGCTTCTCTGGGCCGAGCCAGAGAGGGCGGTGCGCGGCTCTAGAGTCCTGGAGTCCGCGACTCCCCAATAACCCGCCCATTCATTGGCTGCTCGCGAGCGCTTCGGCACCGCCAGCCAATCACAAGTGGGTTTACAGCCGTCGGCACCGGGCGCCCCGACTACAAGCCCCAGCATGCACCGGGGCCAATAAATGCGGATTTCTACAAACCCGCGATTTGCTTATTATTGGAGCGAGTTGAGAATTAATCCAGTTGTTCACAGGATTTGCGTTAAGACCCCTCACTGAAACAACATATTGTAGGCTATTTCCTGCCCTTTGTTCTTGTGTGTCATTTCCAGGGACTTGGTGAAACTTGGACTTGGTGTGTCACAGTGAAATTTGGCATTAGGTATCTAACATCTTTTGCTTTTTTGATGCAACATTAGATTTTGTGACTAGTTGCAGTTATTTTTATAAAAAATACTGCCACAGTTAAATTGTCTATAGAAAAAGTTGGAGATTATTTATTAACTGTATCTTAACACTGCTATGTATTGAAACCACCTGTAATAAAGCATGAGGTTTGTAACTGTTCTACACTTTAATGCTTTAATATTAAATGTAAAACGAATACGCATTTTTATTGAGGGAATATTGCACTTTTATGTTCCAATAAAGGATTCAGCATGCCAAATGGGCAAAGAATGCTCTGCAACATACTTGGAACCAAGGAGGAGATAAGCTTTGCTTAACTCCTGTAGCCATTGTGCATCTGTCAGAGTTTCAGAGCTTACTGAGTCAATGCACCTTATTTCCTGCTGGAACATTCCAGCTCCGTCGTGGTGTGGGACTGACAGCAGTCTGTCTGTCCACAAATCTGATCTTATAAGTTTAAAATTTTTAATTTGGACAGATTTTTTTCCCTTTCACAGTTCTGAAATAGACATACAAAGTGCCTGGATGCTGTCTTTTTTTTTTTTTCCCTAATGCAATGAGGGAAATTAATTGGAAACAATGAATGATGCACCTGATTTTTTGTTTGACCTGTCTTGTACCTCAATCTCTTAACTTTTTCAGTCATTTCCTTCAATCCTTTCTCAAGTCTTTCTGCTTTTCTGCACTTCCTTCCTCCCCCAAGAACTAATGCTACAAATTTAGAAAAAAATGAAGGCAGACTTCAGAGCCCAGGCCTCTGCATTTACCTCCGGACACTGGCTGAGAGGATTTTGTGTGGTGAGGAGAAAGGAACTGGGGGCATCCCTGGCAGCCCTGATGTCAGCTGTGCCACTTTGTAGTCTGTTGACTCACTGAGGTCAAATTTTTCTGCTTCTGCTTGTCCAAGAGCTGTAAAACAATTCCAGTGACAGTCTGGAGTGCAGAACTTTTAAAGCTCTGAAATACGGCAGTTGCCCTGCATCTTTTTTTCCTAAACGGATTCCTGTTGATTTAACTTTTATGTGATCACAGTGATCCAGCCTTGGTCAGGCTCAGGATTTATACTCTGCAGTCAGGGGCTTGTTAACTTTAGTGTATTTGATGCTGAAACTTTGATCCTAGACCAGAAGAAGCTTCACTGGGGGATAAGGGACCTTCACTGGATGAAGGCTGCTTTGACACGATTTAGAGCTGCAAAGTTGATCGAGGACGGGAGCATCTCTCTGCCGAGGAAAGGCTGAGGAAGTTGGGTCTGTTCAGCCTGGAGAGAAGACGCTGAGAGAGGACTTCACCCCTGTCCGTCAGTGTCTGCAGGGAGGGTCAGAGCACGGACCGGGCTCTGCTCTGTGGGGCCCAGCAACGGGAAACTGATGTCCAAAAAGTTCCGCCTGAATATGAGGAAGAAACTTCTTTACTGTTCAGTGACCGAGGACTGGAACAGATTGCAATCCCTCGCTGGAGATATTATACAACTGCGTGAACACAATCCTGTGCCATGTGCTCTGGGATGGCCCTGCTGGAGCAGGGGCGTGGGACCTGGTGGTCCATTCAAACCTCACTCGTTTTGGGATTATGTGACCGCCCAGGGAGATGGTGGGGACGTCCCCATCCCTGGAGGTGTTTAAGGAGCGACGGGACATGGCACTCAGTGCTCTGACCTG
>JBBMKD010000103.1:22058-35456 GCA_037834095.1 Argya squamiceps
GGCCACAAGCCGTTCCGCCGCCCTCCCCTCATGGAGGCCTTGGACCTGCGTCCCTGCGGTGGGGCTGAGGGTCTCCTGCCGCTTCCCCCACCCCGAGCCGCCTGGATTACCGTGGGCCAGGGGTTTGAAGGCAAAGGGCTTGGTGCTCCGCGCGTCACCTGGTTTTCCTGTTCCTAGCGGGAGGGTTGATGTCGCCTCAGAGCTGCTGAGCTGTTGTGACAGGATGTCGTGACTGTATGGGGCGCTCAGGGGGTGCGGGAAGAGCGCGGCCGTAGCGCGGGGACACCGGGAAGGGGCTGAGGGATGAGCAGGAGGTGTTCGCCCGTCAGGAGGAGGAGGAGGAGGATGAGCTTCTGCAGGGCAGGGGACAGGGCACATATCCCTGACCCTTGGGGGAGGCTGTTTCCAGCTCTGGTCGAGTGCTAGGGATCCCTGGGTTGATTTGTGTTGTTACAAGTTTTTTGATTGATTTCTCACACAAATAATTCCAGCCTAAGCACTGTGATGATCACTGTTTATAATTTTCCATAGCCCTGTCAAGAGAGTCAGTTTACTTATTTGCTTTAAAGCAGAAGAAAAGTAACACCACCCCAACTCCCTTCAATGTCTTGAAATTAAAACTGTTTTCTACACTGTGCCGAGGCCAGTCAGGCATTCAGAATGACTTCCATTAGTAGTTCAGATTATTTAAATATCTCGATTTTCTTTTAATAATGATCTTTGAGTTGCAGTACTCTAAAAATTTATCTCTCAATGGAGTTATGTGGTGCTTGGATAACATAAATTGCTATGTGTCTTACTAAGAACATGTACTGCTGTTTAGCTTCTGTTTAGCAGGAGTCCTGATTAACATCGGTTTAATTAAGTGAACATAATCAGAAACATCTGAAAGCATCCGTGTGCACACAAACTGTTACCAAAAACTTTCAAGTGATTAATGTGGTGGAAAATATGTAAGTCAAACTCTGGATGTGAAAGAATTTGTAGTTGTGAAACATCTGTGGTATGTTGGTAAAAATCAAATAATTATCAAATATTTGCTCTAGAAATCCAGTTTCTCTGTTTAAATTCTTGTTGATCTTTGAGATACTGGCATCAATGGTATTCCTTTTGATAGAAAACGTTATGTTTAGGGGGATAAAGGACCACATTCTGTAGACTTATCAATTATTTTTGCAGTATTTTCCAACAAATTCAGTGGAAGCATTGTAGTTCTAAAACTTGTTTTCCTATATTGAACTGTCAGGAATAATCTAGCTGTAATCAGGGCAGTGAACAGAATTTCCTTTAAAGTCATAAACTTCCTCTTTTAATAGCCTCAGTTTTGTGATTACTAAGGAGATGTGTGTTAATAAAAGCAAATGCCAGAAATGGAATTAGACAGAATAGGAGAGGGTACATGTGCTATAATGTTGAGACTTGTCCACTCAGAAAGATATAAAATGAGACTATTGATACCAACATATTAAGAGCTGCAAACAGCATGGGTAATGCAAGCAGCGTAAAATATTTGATCATATTTTATCATCATAATAATTTTATTTAAAATAATTGATGTGATCCAGAGTTCTTTGTAATGCCAAGATGACCTCAGGAAAGAGAACTGGCTTAATTGCTGTCTCTGGCCTGGAGAACTGTATTAATTGTTCTGGTGGCAGGCACGCACTTCTGCCTTTTTCCCAGATCTGCACTAAGGGACTTGGAGCAGTGTCCCTGTGTGTGTGCACTGCGTGCCACAAACATAGTGTACAGATCTGCTGAGAGTGTGCAGGCTCAAGACTTGAACTTCTGAACAGGAAATCAGCTTGGAGATAAACCAGCAAGGCACCAGGGCTCCCAAGGGTCTATTAGAGATGGTCTAAAGCCTTTGTCAGAGGTGATGTTTTGGGGAATACAGAACAGGGATCGGAGCCACGGGGTGGATAAACTGTTAGTCAAACTGAACCTCCCTGACAGGTTATACTTTGACATTGTCAACTGTGCCACTCTTCAAAATATTTGTCTCTGCTGGCATTGGGTTGGTCTTTCATCAGCAGATGTCACCAAATTGCAGAATCCTCTTGGATGATGGTGATGTCATCACGTGTGGTGATGGGTAGATAGAGAGCTGTGTGATTGTTATCACTTGAACCCCTTCCGTCTGGTCTGCTTCATCACAGAGGTGCAGTCATTTATGTAAATCAGTCAGAGAATCTTTGTAAAATAGAGAATTGATCCTGAAGTGCTTTCCAGCAGTGTTTGGGTGAGTAATTTGCTATAGAAGACATTTCACAGCATTTGAAGCACATCACCCTGGCTTCCTGCTGCCTCTGCCAGGTAAGTCAGCTCCATGTCCTGGCTGACAATATCAAATGAGGGTGACAGGAATGTCTGGTGATGGGATGAGATCATTCAGTCCTGCTGCTGGAGCAGTTTGCTCTGTATCTTGGTACAAATCCAGCATGCTCCAGGTCACTCACCACATCACTTAGAGGAGCTTGTAGTTGGTGGTTGACTCTCTTGTCTGAGCTTCCTGATAAACAAGAGGTGCACAATTTGGTGATAGTTGGCTGAAAACATGTTGGGTTTTATTCAGAGTGGAGCAGGCTATTTTCTACTTCCACCTTTTCTCTGAATGATGCGTTTCCTGCTTGGACAGGAGTGCAATGCTTGTGTGTGCCTATCATCTACATGCCAGCACAAAGAATGTGATTTATAAGTTATGTTTGCAGCATCCTTCTGATATCCTGTCTGCCATCAGGAAGAGCAAGAGCTTCCTGAGGGCGCTGATGTTGGAAAATGGGGCAGCTTCTTTTGTTGATGGATATAAGTGAAGTACATTTAAGACGCTTAGGAAACTGTTCTGAAAATCAGGATTTTTCCTATTCAGATAGAACTGCAATCTTCAGAGAGTCAGGGTTTGCTTGTGCTCGATTCAGAAAACTTAGTTATTATGGATAGCTCCTTGAATGAAAATTTAACATGTTTATTGTAAACTCACAAGAAAGTTCTCTTGGCGTAAAATAAAATTTTCGTGTTCTTGATTGTTTTTTTTCTTTCATCATTTTCCTGCCTTCCTTCCTCTCAGATTAGGCAAAACATCTGGAAATCCATGAGGATGACAAGGAGGAAGGTGACATTTGGGAGGGGACATAGCAGAGATGGGACTTAGTGTGAAATACTCCTTTTCAGGTGTCTGACTGCTGTCCTGGAGGTGGAGAATGATTGTCCCAAGCAGGTTTTGTGACATCTCTGCATCTCACTCGTTAAACTCTTCATTGGGTTGTTCTGTTGCTTTCTTTTTAAGTCATCTGAATGGTATGAGGACTGACTGACCTGTTTTTGGCTGGATTGGTTTTGCTGTTGGCATTGAGGCTGAGGACAGCAGTGTGGAGGGATAACCTGCACAGGGCTAGAACACATGTGGCAGCTGTAGGAGGCGAGTGAGAAGAGAGGTTTTGGGGCTTCTGCATCTTTTGGCATTCCCATTCCCATCTGCTTGGAATGTCAGCAAGAGGGACCAGGATCTGCTTGTTTGGTACAGTGAAAAGGCAGGGCTTCCCTTGGGTATGCAGCTTGAGTGTAATGCAATGATTACACCAAGTTAAAATCCTCCAAAAACGTTGTCAGGGAGTTGTGAGAGTTGTTAATTTACCATTCCTTCTATAGTTAGTTAGTTTGTTTGTTTTGGTTTGTGGTGGGTTTTTTTTGGTTTTTTTTTTTTTTTTTTTAAATTTTATTTACTCTGTTTCAGTTTAAGATCCTAGTCCTGAAAATGTGTTAACACAGGCACAGGGCTCTGTGGGTCTGTGTTTGTGTGTGTGTATATAATTGCTGAAAATATTCTGCAAGGATGTACTGTGCAGGAGGTAGTCAGGTCAACATTATGTTGAAAGCTGGGCCTTTGTTATTGGTACTTCTCATACTGAGATCTGAAATGCTTCAGCAAATAGTTCAAATCTGTTCTTCAAAACCTTATCCCTATGTAGTGTCTTTAAGTAAAAATGTGAGGAGAGGTAGGAATCCTGATTAATGAGAAGTTTTAAGAGATGCTAATAGCCTGTGGTCTTGGTGGAGCACTGTTATCCACACTTAAATTTCAAGTGTCCAGTTTGTAACACATCAAATGAACACACTATTTTAAGTTTTCGATAGAAGTAATACACAAAGTGCTATAGGTTTCTTTTCCTGTCAATTCTGATCATTGTTTATTCTGTTTTCTTACTTGTGTTCCAGTTTTCTACTGGGAATCCAATATATGAAGCATATTATAAGCAGGTATGTTCTTAAGAAAAAGTAAAAATAAAGTGCATTTTTTTCTTCCCCGAGATTTCCTTCTCTTTTCTTTTCCCCATTGCAAGTGCCAGAACTGTGTGAATTCTGAATGGTCATGCAGTTTGTGTAACTCCTTTTGACCTAGAGGCAAGAGGCATTGCACTTCTTAAATCTGCTTTCACAACATCATGTTTCAATTAAATATTAATTTTTCTCCTTCAGGTAGATCCAACATACACAGGGAGAGTTGGGGCGAGTGAAGCTGCTCTGTTTCTTAAAAAATCTGGTCTCTCTGATATCATCCTTGGAAAAGTAAGTTGAAGGAACTGGATAATGCAGAAATTGTCTGTACACCTCTTTTAAGTGAAAAGAAAATTTTAAAAAGAAATTTTGTCTTTTGTGTAACATTTTTGTTGTTAACAATTCAGTAACATTGTATATGATTACTTGAAAGCAGAATGAAGGCTTTAAGAAGACATACAGCAGGAACTGTTGAGCTGAGTTTTCTTTGAAATTCACAGCGACTTTATTTTTGTATCTCCACAGATATGGGATTTGGCTGACCCAGAGGGTAAAGGATACTTAGATAAACAGGTAAATTAGATGTTCATGTAGACTTCCTATATTACCTTTCCCATATTAGCCTTGTTTTGATCAAGCCCTGGTACCACTAGCAGTTATCTTTTTCAGGGTTGAGTTTTTGTTTACAAGATGAGTTTTTTCCCCAGCACTGCTCATATCCAAGTGTATTACTCAGTGGGGCTGCAGGAGAAGTTTGGTTCTAATTTTCTGTATCTCTTTTGTTTTGTAAATAATTGGGGTGTGTACTGTGTAGATACACAGTCATTGAGTCACAAATGAAAAGTTTGATTTGATTTTAGAAGACTTTCATGCATGAAAAAATCCAGCATTTTTACGAGAAATGGCTTGGAATATCAAATAGCAAGTTACTTATAGACACAAGTAAACTTTTTCAAAGCATTACTCATTTTTAAGAGAAATTGTTGAATTTTGATTAGGAGAGAGTTCTTCAGAAAAACAAACTTCCATTTTTCTCCACTTTGTTTCCTGTTACTGTAAAATTTCTCCTGACTCATCCTTAAAAGCAAAGGGCTACTTGTCATTATGGGGCTGTACATCTGGGGTTTCTTTTTACTGAGTTGCACATGTACAAATTGTAAAGTAAAAATTGCAAGTGGGTTATTTTTTGTGATTTAAACTGTTTTTTAACAGACACACAATTGTTTGTAGGGTTTCTACGTCGCGTTGCGCCTCGTGGCGTGTGCACAGAACGGCCACGATGTCAACCTGAGCAGTCTGAATTTGACTGTGCCACCTCCTAAATTTGTAAGTAATTTCCACTTAAATGTGGGTATGTGTTATGTGAGAGTTAAGGCTTCAGCTGGAACATTGGGATAATCTTCTGTTCCATAAATGTCATGGTTCTGGGGCTTCAGGCTGCTGTCAAACAGTTCCTTAGGACAGGGCTGCCAAGGCTGCCACAGTCTTGTCACGCTGAGTGACAAGAAACCAGCCCCTTCCAGGACTGCAAAACCAATGTGTGTTTAAGTCTGGTCAGCTTGGTCAGGAAGCTGATGTGGCTAAACTCTGAATTCATGAAAAAAGAGGAAAGAAAAAAGATTATTTTGGGGCTGGGTCAGCAAGAATGAGTCATAGAAGGCACAGCTGCAGCTTTGCCCTGCAGTAGCTACTGCAGAACCTCTTTGGCTTGTGTTGGTTCTGTGTTTGGATACCAAATGCATCTACTGGATGTCCCTACCCAAGTGCTGTAAATTGAGTGTAACTTTTACTTAGGTACATGTGCAATGTAGTTAAGCTTCTTGTCTGTGACTATCTTGAACTTGATGCAATTAGTAAGTATCAGAACCAGAAGTGTGTGTATTTTATCTATTTTTATATATATATATATAAATAAAAAATTATCTAATTTTTAGCGTGACACTAGCAGTCCTTTGCTGATCACACCACCCTCGACAGAGACTCACTGGGCTGTCAGGGTAAGTGTAAAAGAGAGCACATTCCATCCATTTTTTTAGAAGTAAATATTTTTCTTGTGTGTAAGTTTCCCAGTGAGAGAATTTCATATCAAACGAATTTCCCATTTCAGAAGTCCTCCCTTTCTGTGCAAACCTGGGCACAATAGTGAACACCGAGGTGTAGTTTTAGATAGGCAATAAGTATTAAACAACCCTTTGACAATCCCTGGTGTGATGTTTTTAAAGCAATGAATTTAAATCTGCTTGGATTTCTTCCAGGATTCTACAATTAGGCACTTTGTTTGTATAAAGGAACCCCACTGGGAACAACAGATTATTTCACCACATCCAGTCTGAACTGTTAATTTAAAGCTTGAGTTCCTGTGTTCTAATTAGTATTCAATGATACAAGCAATATATATAATTTGGAAAAAATAACTTTTTGATGCATATGTGGGGATATTTATGCTTAGGTAATTTTCAACTGCAAACGTTTCCAAAAGGTAGAAATTTAATAAAAAAACTTGTAGTTACATGTACTTTAAAGTGGGAAGAATAAGTTTTAGTTCTATAGAGTTTATCAAAGTTACTTTAAAAGAGAAGCACACCTTGTTTGCTGCATGGTAAAATCTCTCAGCTGTCATAACCTTAGATTTAGGAGTTTAATTTCAAAGCTTTCTCTGTGGGTTTACATTTAAATACAGTACAGTGGCACTTGCAAGAAAGCTTCAAAATTTGGGATGAGTACATTACTGACCAGTCTTAATTTCTTGCAAGATCTCATTTTCTTTACTCACACCAACACACTTTTTTACTTATTCAGACTATTTCTTACCAATTAGGTGGAAGAAAAAGCAAAGTTTGATGGTATTTTTGAAAGCCTTTTGCCAGTAAATGGTTTACTTTCAGGAGACAAAGTAAAACCAGTACTGATGAATTCAAAGCTACCTCTTGATATCCTCGGAAGGGTAAGTTATTTAGATTTAGCTTGTCTCTATTTAGCTTCTTGTAATTGTAATGTTAAAAATGTAATTTATTAACAGAGATCAGGTTTTGGCTGAGATTTTGCATCATGTGCATGCTGTAAAGCAGGAACATTAAGAGTGTGAAGTCTTCCACTCAGAAATAAGAATAGTAATTTTGGCCCTAGACTAGATTGGCTTCGTTTTCTTTCTGTTCATTTAAGAGCTGGAAATTTGATTTTGGTTGTTTGAAAACAAGAAAAAGCTTTCCTGAAGCATAATAGCTGTTATAACATTAGATTCTGCTGTTTTCAGTCTGTTTCATCAGAGAATGTTTAGATAGGTAATATAACTAATATGGTCTTCACCAAAAATCTATGAGGAGTCTTTAGAGGGCATATTAATATGATCAATGCATAAAATGTAACTTGGTCTGCAAATCATTTTTTAATCTTAATTTCTGTAGGTCTGGGATCTCAGTGATATTGATAAAGATGGTCACCTGGACAAGGATGAATTTGCTGTGGTAGGTTGCTTTAAATTCTCAATTCACTGCCTAGTCAGTCTGTCAAAGCAAACAGCTCATTTCTTTCTCAAGAGCTTTACACCTTTGTGTGCTACAGTTGACTGTGCTAATCTAAATTGTTCATATGGAGCCATTAAATGACCTTCCTCAAATCCATCTGCTGACTCTTACCTGTGTCAAGATTGAACTTGTTGGAATTGCATTCAAAATTAATTGCTCTGGTTTACATCTCTAGTCTTACTGTCTTAGTTTCACTAATATCTAAATGACTGACACAGGAAGATCTTGTTGCTTTTTCCTAATAATTATGAATGTTATCTGACTTTTTTGCCTTTGCAGGCAATGCATTTGGTTTATAGAGCTCTTGAGAAAGAGTCAGTTCCTTCACAATTGCCCCCTTCTCTCATACCACCTTCTAAAAGAAAGAAGACATCAGTCTTTCCTGGTGCAGTTCCTGTTCTCCCTGCAAGTCCTCCCCCAAAAGACAGCCTCCGTTCCACACCATCCCATGGCAGTGTCAACAGTCTGAACAGCACAGGGAGCTTGTCTCCCAAGCACAGCATCAAACAAGCACAGGTACATGTGCTCTCTTTCTTATTTTTGTAGTTTTGTATATTTGTAAGGTGTAGGAAAGATAAATGTACTTTTTGATTTCTGTCTCACGTGAGCACTTGTGTTCGGGAGATTTGAGTGGAGAGGATGAAATGAGAATGGTAAGACTTGAAAGAGCATCAGGTGAATTTTAATCAGTGCCCACAGGGTAGCAAATCTTAGGGGGAATTTTCACTTTATGTAGAAAGTGAAACCATAGAAAGGTTTTGTTTGTGTATCTGCTTTAATACCAGAGAAATCATTAATCTACTTCTAAATCTCCTGCTATTAGCATGAGGACTTTATATGCCTGGTTGGGTCTGTATTGCCAAAGAATTAATGCTTTTCAACTGATGAATAGCTATTTGTCAGTGTTTTTATTCAGGTAAAAAGTGTGAAGTTAAAACATGCAGTGAAAATACTTCCTTACCAGGCAGACTGGAGTATGCAAGATGTTCAGCACACCCAGCTCTGGATGATGTCATATATACTCAGTGTGTTCATGAAAACTGTTTCTGTTCTTTTGAAATACCAAATTTTGTTTTGCAGCCAGCTGTGAATTGGGTGGTACCAATGTCTGAAAAAGTGCGATACGATGAGATTTTCTTAAAAACAGACACAGACATGGATGGGTTTGTGAGTGGCCAAGAAGTAAAGGACATTTTTATGCATTCAGGTCTGTCTCAGAATCTCCTAGCACATATATGGTAAGAATTCTGTACTAGCTGGGTTTTTGTTATTTACCCAGATTAAGAGTGTGATGCTAATGATAAAAAAGGCCAGAAACAAACAAGAAACCCAACTTCTTTTACTTGCCCACATACTGCAATATGTGGGCTACATGGAAAATTAAGGGAGAAATAAATACTCCCTTTGCTTTTCTGGGAGTAGGGGCCATAGGTCAGTCTGTGAATTGTGACTGTCTTTTGAAGTTCTAGTGCTCTAAATATTTTCTTAGATTAACACTACTCTATTCAGTTAAATATCTGTAATAAAATGCTTATGTTTATGGAAATCTTAACTAGAATAAGTAAGCCCTGATGAGGATGAACCATAAAGAAATTGCATATATATATATGCACATGTATATATATAAAAGGCTTTTTGGTAAAGCAGAAATAAGATTTTCTTGTTTGTTATTATGATCTATTTTTTATTAGGGCTTTGGCAGACACGAGGCAGATGGGAAAGCTCAGCAAAGATCAGTTTGCACTCGCCATGTATCTCATTCAGCAGAAGGTCAGCAAAGGGATTGATCCTCCTCAAGTGTTACCTCCAGATATGATCCCTCCCACAGACAGGAACACACCCATCCAGGTAAGTCAGTGATTTGTTGTAGATAACACTGAACTGATGTGTTCTAAAAGTAATGGGCTTTGAGTATGAATTTTGTATGGGGTTTTTTTAGTATTATGATAAAGAATCTCCAATATTTTTTCTTATCTCCTCTTACAAAGTTCTTTTAACATTTGGAAATATAACTATTTTTTAACAACCAAGACAGTAAATAAATAAAAAAAAGCAGTAAAATGTTCCATAAACCAAGGAGTAATAATGCTGGAAAAAATCTAGCATAAAAAATAATCCTTTGTCATACAGAAGTTTGAGTCAGGGAACTTGTAACAGCAAATATTAAAAGGTGGTTGAGCAGCCTGTCCCTGACTGTGATCAGCACCAAAATCCTCCTGTGGAAACATAAAATTTTTAAATTGCTAAAATAGGGAGTGATGACTTCCTAGTTTCTGGGCTTCATCCTTTATAGCACAGGCCACTGCCCTGTGTCCATCACTGCTAATGCCACTTTACTGGAGCTTCTGATCCTTTGCTGACCTTGCTTTTTTTCTTTCCTCAATATCAATACATTTCTGAAACTGAATTGAAGAAATACTTCTGTCATGTTACTACACTCACCTTTTATATAAATTGTATTTGTGTTTTTCTTTACTTTTATTTGCTTTCTCCAACCAAAAGCTTTGGAACTCCAAATATATTTTAATTACTGCTGTTGCTGTGATCCTCCTAAGGTTTTTTCCTCTATCCTTTTCCTATAGACTCTATCAGGTTACTTAACCCCTGTAGGAACTGAGATCTCAGCACTAACAGAAATGCGGCGTGTGAGTAATTGCCCTGTCCTAAGGAATGCACATTTCTAATGCATGTTCTTTGTAACTTCAAAAAAGTTTTATTTCTGCACCTCTGCCTGTCTCTGTGCTTGAGTTCTGTGCCACCTGCTCTTGGTGTGGCCATAATGTCACAGCAATGTGAAGTGCCCAGCCCTGGCTGCCACCCTGGTGATGTTCCTTCCCTTCAACAACTGGAGATGTGTTGATCTGGCAGGAAGTTCCTGGGACAGGCAGCTCAGTGGTGTTGAAATTATTCCTGGGCTAGTTCTCTGCAGCTGTGAGCAGTAAATACATCTTGGTGTGAGAGCTTTAAGTTTCCTGCTATTTTCAGTTAATTGCCTTTTTTTTTTTTCTCATGTAGTATGTGTGTAGCTGAGCATAAGATAAAGTAAGATAAAATAAAAAATAAAATAAAATAAGATAAAAATAAAATAAAATAAGATAAATGCTACTGTGAGCATAGTTAAGTGACTCTGATCCTAACCAGTGCAGCAGCTCATTTTAACTTATTTCATAGTCATGTTGGGTGAAACCTGGCTGTGATCCTGTCCAGCATTCAGTAGAGATCTCCCAGCAGATCTGTATCTGGCCTGTAAAAAAGGGATTTTTGATTTGCTGCCTTGAAGACTTAGTCTGTATTGTTGTTGTTATTTGTGATTACTTAATGGCATATTACCCAAAAAATGATCCCCCAAAAGTGAGGACTTAATTAAAATTATTTAAACTGTATATTCACCATTGTTTCTACAAAAATGTCACATCTTACTCTGCTGGTCTTGGCTTGTTGGTTGGGTGCTTTTTTGTTTTTTAATATTTAATAAAGCCAAGCTTTCTGTGGTTACCACAGCAGTCTCAAATTGAGTGAAGCAAGCAAACTCTGCATTCTTCTTTTTAAAATGTTATATGAAAAATGTAATCTCCTGGTTTGTCATACTAGCAGTGAGTTCAGTGATGCAGTTTTTGCTCAGTTTGTTTTTTTTTTTTCAAAGAGCAATCCTTTTTATTATAACAACCAGTTTTGTACCTAATGCTGACATCCTTCCTTAACTTCTGATAGTGATTGTCTTATCTAGAAGGCAGGGGATGCCCTCTGTGTCTTCCCTGATCTACACTTGAATGAGTGTAGAAACAACCTACAGGAAATGGGGTATAATTGCAGAAATTGCCATTAATTTATGGCAGGGCTCTAGAAGACTGGAATTACAATCTGATTTCATTAAGTCCCCTGTAAACTTTACTACTGACTGTAGCAGAACTGAGTTTCAGGGCTTGAATTTTAGTTCTACCATAGTCTGCAATTTCCTTGTTGGCATTGTGCCTGTCCTTTCATTGCTGTGTGTTCAACTGTCCTGTCTGTTTAACAGGCACGTTAAAAACTCTCCTGTCTCAGGAGCAGAATTGTGTGGCATGTTCCTTGCTTGTTACAGAATAATTTGATGTCTCTCATAGAATTTTGTGAATGCAAATAATGAGGATTTTGTATCCCACCTCTGTCCTCAGCCTTTGTTAAAGGAAAGGTTTCTGTTACAACTTGACCTTTTAATAGATTGTTTCATTCTTAACAGGACAGTGCAAGTTCTGTTGGATCAGGAGAATTTACAGGGGTGAAGGAACTGGATGATATTAGTCAAGAAATTGCACAGCTGCAGAGGTAATAGTTGTGAACTGTTAACAAAATCTTGGTGTAGAGTAACAAAATAAGTCTATAGTACTGATGTGTCAGTTACTTTTATTTTCTTTTAGTCATTTTGTCATTATTTGTTGCTGTAATTGGTGATGAATTTCCTGGTGATATCCTACAGGTCTGTCAGGTGATTTCAGCAGATTGATGATGGGCACAGATGGTATTTTTCAAAGAATAATGGATACATATGCACCTTTTCTCCTTTAAAGAATACATGAGAATATGAGCTGGCATTTTTGTCTGGTGTTTTCAGAATAATAATTAGTTGATTTTTGCATGTCTGTTGTATCATTTAACTAATCACAAATACATGTTCTTGTTTGTCTGACAGAGAAAAATATTCTCTGGAGCAGGACATTAGGGAAAAGGAAGAGTCAATCAGACAGAAAACCAGTGAAGTTCAGGTAAAAACTCTGTTTATCGTCAGTACTTTTCATGTTAATCTAAGTAATATATGGCAATTTAGCATTTTTTCTGTCATTCTAGCATTATTTTTGGCATTCTTTCTTTTTTGGGATTTTCCTGTAACTGGCAGAAAAAAAATTATTTCACTGTTCTCCATCAGAAATGTTTTCATCTGATGCTGGCTAATGTTAGCATAGTGTATGTGAACAGTTTGAAATGTCTTTTTTGTTAGTGTTTAACTAACACTGTAATTTAGGAAATCAGTGTTTGGAGAGTATTGGTTTTGATAATTAGGATAACTCAATACCATGTGCTCTGTGCCACAATCCCTCTTCCTTCTTGTGAGCAGTGATTTATTTCCTGATGTCTTACACAAGTTCCTGCAGAACACAAAACAGGCCAATGCAGAGTGTAGCCTGTATAATGTAGAAAATACTCTGAATTTTGTTAAATTCTTTGTCTGTGGCTGATCTTTCTTTAAGACAGCAGCTAAATGTGAATTACAAGTTGTGGAATTTTCTTCAGGAACTGCAAAATGATTTAGATAGGGAGACAAGTAACTTGCAAGAGCTGGAGGCTCAAAAACAAGATGCACAGGACCGCCTGGATGAGATGGACCAGCAGAAAGCCAAGCTGAAAGATATGCTGAATGATGTAAGGCAGAAATGCCAGGAGGAAACACAGGTGGTAAGTATGCTAATTCTGGACCTGCTCAAGAGTAATATGTCTTCTGTTGAGGGAAATTCTATTTATTTAATGAATAAACTTTCCCTCTCCCTCTTTCCCTCTCCCTCTTTCCCTCTCCCTCTTTCCCTCTCCCTCTTTCCCTCTCCCTCTTTCCCTCTCCCTCTTTCCC
>JBBMKD010000103.1:35556-45677 GCA_037834095.1 Argya squamiceps
TCTCCCTCTTTCCTACCATAAACAGCAATTTCCACACAAATACAGAGGTCCAAGAAAGGATTTTGCTCTCCTTAGTACCTTTCATAATGGTTATAAATGCAAGCTTGAACCTGATGATCTCCAGGGGTCCCTTTCTACAGGAATTGTTGTTCATTTATTGAACAACAACATTTCATTTGTTCATTTGTTGAAACATTTATTCATCCTAGTAGGGCAGTTGAAAATCAGTATTCCTAACCCATGAGCCTGTCCATGGCAGTGGTGTGCTGGTTTTTGATCACTCTAATGTTGTCAGGATTGAGTTTTCAGGTGGATGCAATTGCTTGTGGAAATAGGATGTTACCTTAAGGTGGAAACTTACTGTGTAAGGAAGTCACATAAGAAAGGGTATAAGGAAGTTTATAAGCAACTCTGTAATTTTGACTTTTAACAGAGTTAAAAATCAACCTTAAACCACTTGATAAATGTTTGAATGGAACCAAGTTGTGAAGGTGAACATCTAGGAAACAGCTTTTGATTACCTTATTAAGTAGTGGGGTATTTCTCTGATTCAAAATAGTATTTCTTGGTTTTGTCCAATGTGCTTTTATCAAGGATTTCGTGTAACAGCAGAAGCAGCATGCATTTCTTCATATTAAGTTCTAAATATTTTCCTTAGTAGTTGATAGGTTGCTTTACAACTTCTGTTACTTATCATATATTCACAATTTAAGGAGTCTCATTTATTACAAATTTCACTCTGATTTTTCTACTGTGTTGTTTCAGATTTCATCACTAAAAATGCAGATTCAGTCTCAGGAATCAGATTTAAAGTTACAGGAAGATGACCTTAACAGAGCAAAAGCAGAGCTGAATCGCCTCCAACAAGAAGAGACTCAGCTAGAGCAGAGCATCCAGGCTGGAAAAGTGCAGCTTGAAACAATCATCAAATCTTTAAAATCAACCCAGGAAGAAATAAACCAGGTATTCACTGTACTTGATATGATTTTTTTTTTTGCTTCTTGAAATGCTGAGTTGAGAAATTCTTTTTCAGAGGAGGAAAAAGTCCTGGTTCATGAAATAAGGCTTTTTGACTGGTGTTTAGTAGGTTAGTTCCTGGTTTGAGTCAGGCAGCATTCAATTCTGGTGGGGATAAAATGCAACTGTCAGGCACCAGTGTTCAAGGAGAGTGTAAGAATGACAGTGTTGTTGTATGTGTAACATGCTAAAGCATTTTTCCTTCTCAGGCAAGAAATAAACTCTCTCAGCTGCAAGAGAGCCATCAGGAGGTGAATAAGAGCATTGAAGAATACAATGAGGCTCTCAATGGGATTCATGGTGGGAGTCTGACAAATTTAGCTGACATGAGTGAAGGCCTTGGGCAGACAGAAAGAAGCAATTATGGAGCTATGGTAAAAAATTACTGTTGTTGTTTTGTATATTTTACACTAATTAAGCTTCTGACTTGCACCTACTCTGAAGTATTGTTTAGTTGGTGTTTGGCATATGGTCTTGTGGATTTGTAACCTCAGGTGTTTTGTTTTTTCTTGCATGTTGTCCAGTTTACCAAGGTGAAATCTTCTCTTGCTGTAAATTTCCCTTTGTCATGTGTTTCCTTCTTATTTCCAAAAGAAGCTCTACAAATTTCTGGTTTACAGTGAGCTATATTTATTACATATCTCATGTTCACTTTCCAAAAGGATCGTTCTCTTTTGCTTAAATAATTCCAACATCCTCTTTCTCATTTATTATGTTTTTATTTAATCAGCATTTTTTCCCAAATTATAAAATCTTTCAAGTTCCTAAACATTTTTCATTAATGTTTGTTTGGGTATTAAATAATCCTCTAAATCACAAGAACTTTCTTTTGTTTTTTAAGCCTATTTCTTGTCTTAAATAAGACAAGATCAAAGTTGCATATTTGCTTGATTCTGCTTGCACATCTATGTGGCCCTTCCTCATTATGGAAACATGTTTACCCTTGTAAATGCAGTATTTGCTATGGGTTTAGTATGAAGTTAAATATATAATGTGTTAGTAAATATTTACTGGGCATTGCTGCCTTTATGCATTACTTTACACTTGCTCTGTAAAAACAAACTGCTCAGAAGAAGAGCAGTGTAGACAAAAATGAAGACTATATCGAGAAACAGCTACTTAAAGGTCTTAAAACACTTTAGTACTTAGTTTCTGTGCTTGCATGGCTTGCAAAAATATATTTAATTTCTGGTGAAATCTTCCAGATGTTTCACTTACTTGCAAAACGTAGGAGCCACTTACTGGCAGAAAACACCAGTCTATGATCTTAGCAATTTTTTAAACCATTGTGCCACTTTCCTGTTTCTCAATTCTTCTTTCCTCTTCCCTCCCCCTGTTCTGAGAAGTATTAATGAGGATGTTTTCATTTGCATCTTGTAAAGGGGTGAAAGAAATCCAGTCTCTTTCTGGAGTTGGGGACAGTGTCAGTGGGTAGTTGCTTCTGGATATTCCTGGGATGGAATGGCTCTCACTGTCCCTGGAATTCTGCTGTTCAGTGCTGTTTGCACTTGGGACTTGATCAGAGACCTCCAAGCCAGGGATATCATGCAAGTGGATGTTATGAAGAGGTTTCATAACTTCACTTTGCTGCTTGTTCATGCAGGGTATTTTCTGCAACTTGGCAAACACAGATTTGGCCTCTGCTGGGAAACCTCTTGTCATGAAAATGTTGGGGTGACTCTTCCTGCATGAAGTGCCTTATCATGGGAAATCAGTATTTGGAGCTCTAAGCTCAAAGATGAGTTAACAAGAAGCAATCTAGTATCTGACTACTCAGTAGTAATTTGTTGTATTTGTAGTCCACAGATTATTTATGCATCCTTTCCTTTTAAATAAATGTCCTTCCTGAAGCTGAGCTGTAATAGGGGGGAAGAATTTTTTGATACTGTGATGTTTGGGGTTGGTTTGCTTTGGTTATTTAAGTATTTGAGAGTTGAGTATATTAATATGGGCAACACTTTAACATTTAATTGCCATCTGTACTATTATCTTTTGGTGCTCTGTGTAGCCTTGGGGTAAGCATTTCCTTCTGCTGAGAAGTCACATATTCAGAAAGTTCTTAAGGAAGTAATTTTAAACACTGTTAAACAGGAACCAAGATAGCCTACAATTTCTGCTAAATGGGTGACTGGGCATTTTTATCATGACAAGCTGCTGTGATGTTTCTCATCTTAATTTTTAGGATGATCCATTTAAGAATAAAGCCTTGATGTTTACCAATAATACACAAGAATTGCATTCAGACCCATTCCAGTCAGAAGATCCTTTCAAATCTGATCCATTTAAGGGAGCAGACCCCTTCAAAGGCAGTAAGTGACAAGTGCTTATCTAAGACCTTGAAGACCAATTGTTGAGTAAATTATATTTTAACAAACTGTTATCATCTTGCCTAAACAGCAGATAAAACAAATTGTTTTTCTCTTCTGCATAGGTGACCCATTCCAGCATGATCCTTTTGCAGAACAACCCCCTGCTCCAGCAGGTAATAGCCCTTTGTAATGACAGGACTGGTGTGGTATAAACAATTTGTAGCCAAACACAAAGGAAGCATTAAGGTTTCCCTGGCTTCAGATTTTTGGTTTGCATGTGGGAACATAGAAACCTGACAAGAGTGTGCATTCAGGATCAATATGTTGAATGAGAAGTGTGTAACTCTTGAATAAATCTGAAAGCTTCATATAAACATGTACTTGTTCAAACTTAGTAAATACCCTCTGGAGAAGGGCCACTGAAAGTCTGTCAGATTTACCAAAACACTGCGTGTTTGTGTAAGAAAAATTATATCAGTGAGTGTGAGGTCAAATATAGAATGTTCTTTATAGACTCACTAGTGCTGCATTCTGTTTACATTTTCATGCTCCTTCTAGATCCCTTTGGAGGAGATCCATTTAAGGAAAGTGATCCATTTCGTAGCTCTGCCCCTGAGGATTTCTTCAAGAAACAGGTGAAGAGTGACCCATTTACCTCAGATCCATTCACAAAAACCCCCACTTTACCCTCAAAGGTCAGTAATCTTTTAATCTACACTTAATAGATTTCTTTACTATTGACAGTCTTGTTGTCTGAAAGCTACAAGGAGCGAAATAATACAAAATACTTTTTTCCTAACTGATGACATATTAGTGATTATATTCTTAAAAGGTAAGTATGGATTGTTAAGGCAATCAGGAGTATAAATATGTGTGCTTGTTTGGGGGAAGAGGATGAATTCTTTTGGGTTTGATTTTATTAGTATTTTCCTCACTCTTATGCAATTCATTGAGTGGTGCTACCCAAGACCAGTTTCAGTCAGTGGGAAGTTAGTTTGTCTTGCAGTATTAAATAAAAGCCAACTTGTCAGACTGAAGAGCAACTGTAAAAACCATGAGTTTAAAAAGAAGCAGTATACAGACTCTCTGAATTAATAATAATATAAATGCATGACCCAAATATTCTCTCTGTTGATTAAAGACTGAACACTTCTGGGTGTATTTTCATATTTTGCCCTGGTAACTAATGTTGCATATATTTCAGTGGGATGCTCTTCTCACTTCTCACCTGGTGTTGTGTTCATTCATGGCTATCTGTAACCAAATGCACTAGTAATGTACATTTCATATGATCAGTTGATTTTATCCTACTCTGTCTGCTGAATAGAGTTGTCTGAAATTGGAAACTATTTGTCTTAAAGCAAGAGATTTTGATAGGCATGAAGAGGTATGTGCACGGTCCAGCAGAAAAATAATTATGTGTATCTGTTCTTATTTAGCCTGACCCTTTTGAAAGCACTGATCCTTTTACGTCTTCCAGTATCTCTTCAAAAGGTCCAGGTAAGAAGTAAACATTTTCACATGAAGGTGTATTAGGAGATATCTTTTTATGAAGGGAAAATCAAATACAAGAGTTAAGAATAAAGAGTCTTGTGAAGTGTTGGCAAAAAGCAACATGGTCTTGTTACAGTTCATGAAGACTGTCTTTGTGGCACTATGTATGTCACTTTTTTCTTGTATTTTCCCTCCAAACAACTGGTAGAAAACCTATTGTTTTGTGGAATTCTGTTTTAACATCTCATGGTGTGTTTTAATGACCTGCCTAGTTTTGTGCTTCATTGGCACCATCAAGCATTCCTTGTAATTCCTGAAGTATTATTCAAAATAACTTTTTTTCCTGCATATCTGTTCCAGATCCATTTGGAACACTGGATCCGTTTGGAAGTGGTGCTTTCAGTGGTGGTGAGGGATTTGCAGACTTCAGTCAGATGTCAAAGGTAAAGGTTAAAAGGAAAGCAACTGTCCTTTAAAAATGTATGTACAGACACTTTTTTAAAGAGTATGGTACAATTGTAACTTTTCAGCTAACAATCTGGTTTTGTTAATTTTTTTTCCTATCAGCCTCACCAGTAACATAGCAAAGAATTTTCCAATCATGTCAGATACAGCAAAGCCTTACTAAGACTAGTAGATTCAGTGGGGATAAATAAACTTTTCACAAATATTTTCAGATACCAGATCAGGGAAAGAAATTAACTTGTAGTTCTAACTTGTAAGAAGAGTTAGTTGTTGTGGATATTAATATATTTCAGTGTCCAGCCTTTGTCTAAATCCTGGAATTTTTGTCTTGGTTACTTCATAGTAAGTATCCTGACTTGTTTCTAAACTTACCATAAAATCATTAAGGTTGGATAAGGTCTCTAAGATTGAGTCCAGCTATTAATGAAACACTACACTGCTGAATGTATGTAAATTAACCTTACTCCACTCTTAACAGTCATTCAGACTCTCCCATGCTTTAAATGTGCAATTTTAAATAGAAGATGAAGAAAAAGGTTCAGGACACACATGAAAAAAGTGGGTCATGATCTGCTGTTACTTTCCTGAGGTGGACTTTGGAATTTACAGTTAACATCAGTGCCCAGCTCCTTACATTAGTTCTACAGTAATGCTTGAACACAGCAGAGTGAATGTTAAAAAGAAAATAGATTATCATTTTACTTAGACTAATTACAATTCTTGGTGTGTTTTTTTTTTCCTCCCCTGGCTTTGACTATTTTGGGGAGGGTTTTAGCTCTCCACTAGATGGCAACAAGCCTTTACTGATAGACACGGCTGACTTGTAGAAATTTTAGCCATGGTTTGCCTGCGATTTTCACTTTTGCTCACAAAATTCCTCTTTCTTCATTTCACAGTTTCCGTGTGTGGCATAATACTTGTGCACTTCTGAATCAATCCTTTAGAAAATCTTAATCAGTCCTTTAGAAAAGCTGTCTGAATATAGGAATATTTAAACAAATGGTTTTGGGTATTCCCTAAGGTTTTTCTAAGAAGTCAAGTACCTGTGTGTAGTGTCAGAAAAGCTTGGAATAAAGTTATGTCTTCTGCAGTGTGCAGTGTTTTTCCAGGTTCTGTTATTCAGAGTGAAGGTCAGGCTGTGGTATGACTGTTCATTGCCAAATAGTAAAAAGTAGAGTTTTACTTCCTTTTATTTTCTCATCAGCTTTTTTGCTAGGACTAAAAGTTCTAGAAGTACTTAAATTATTAAGAGCATAAGGTGTTTTGAATGTTAGTGGAATCTTAGCACCTCTGTCACTGGGCATTAGTGTCCTGCACCACTCTCAATTCTCTACATCTGCCCTCAGGTTTTAAAGTTAATGCTTTCACTTGACTTAACCTGTAGCTTCCTGAAAACACAGGTATTCTACAGTGTGCTTACATCCCTTTTCTTTTCTTTTTCCTTGTGTAGTCAGTAGCCTCAGACCCCTTTGCCTCCTCCTTTGGAGGGGCAGGATTTGCAGATGACCCTTTCAAAACCAAGTCAGACACACCAGCGTTACCACCGAAGAAAAATGTCCCTCCACGACCCAAGCCACCCAGTGGTAAGGAGGTCTTCTTCTTTTAAAAGCTACTTCTTTCAATTTACAGTGTATTGCTGGATATGAGAACAGTCTGCTATCTATCTTATGTTTCAACCATGGAGGAAGCTATGAAGTTATCAGTAAATTGACAAAATTATCAGTAAACCAGACTGAAACTCTTCAAACTGGAAAACAGATGATGAGAGAGTGCTATGACAGGTCTGTCAAACCACATATGGCAGGAAAAAACAGGGGGAAAAACCCCTGTATTTTGTAAGTAGGCAATACATTAGATTGGTGGCATCTTCAAAATAGAGAGGTTTGTTATTATATGGTGATCTAAATTTAGGATTTATTTCTATGTTTGACAGACCATATGGTGAATGCAAAAAAAGTTTAAATGGTCTTAAAAAACATCTAGATAATTCTCAGAAGAAACACAGGCAATGGGGTGTCCCAAAAGCCAAAACAGTGGCTCTAGCTCCTTTGTAGCTGAGTGGCAAGGCAGTCTGACTATGGCTGCATCTTTATCTTCTTTTGATGTTCTTCCTGAGGCACCTGCCACTAGATACTAACAAGAGCAGGCTGCATGGTTAGACAGACCTGTCCTGATCTGTCTGTTCCAGGTAGGATCATTCTTGCATTTGCACATCACTGCATGAATTAAACAGAAAACACTTTCTGAATATATATCACTTTGTTCCTGCTTCAAGTCCATTATTTATGGAAATCTGGGAGATATATAAATCTCATGAATTGAAAATAAGATCTCTCTTAGTGGAGTTTTAATTTCTGTTCCCCCTGGGGTTGTTTTCAAGATATTCAGCTACCAGTGAAGCTGTTCAAAGAACTGAAGCCATGTAGTTTCGAGTCTCCTTTTAACAACAGTGGTGGAGTTCAGTTGATATTAAGAGGGAACTTTCAGTTGGCTCAAAAAACCAACAAAAACTGGATTCTGCTTATCAATAGGCACAGAATTTTGCACTAAACACACTGATCATCATGTAGTATCTTAATATATCCACAGACAGTGTTAGAAAGCATAGTATAAAGAGAACAGATCCATGATTAATGTCTCCTGCAGTGTGTGGATTCTCTGCCTTTCTGCTGGTGCATTTTGGAGCAGAGCATGCAGCCTGTTTGGGGTGGGTATTGTTGATCTGACTGGTTTTGCAAACCCGTTATTCTAGAGCAAACTCCTTGGATAATGTGACAAGTGCTTACTTATTACCAAGGTATCCTTAAAGTCATTATCTATCCCATAAATTGATCCAAGATATGGAAGATACTGTTTCACACAGCAGACTTACAAGGGGACCATTGCAGCAGCATTAGTTTGTTCCTGTTGATGTGATTTTATTGTTTAAGAGATGATGGTGTACCCTAAAACCCTGAAAGCAGCAAATGGGAGGGTTTTTGTAGGTGAGTATTGATGCAAACTTGTCAGGAAATGCTCTAGGATTGTGGAAAAGCCCCTGAAGCAGTTTGTTCCAAGCTTGCTTTATGTACTTTCTACTACTGAGGTACTAAAGAGCTTTCAGTAATTAAAAAAAACCCCACATAATGTGTCATGTTGACAAATATCAATCACTAGGACAGATATGAATAAAAGTAGAAACAGAAAAGCTGAAGGGAATCTTATTTGACACTGTGAATGATGTTCTTTATTCTTTATTTGGTTTTCAAGGCAAGAATGCAAGTGGCCATCTTCCAAAAAATGTCTACGTACAACATTTTAGTGATAACAGGGCCTATATAAAGCTGGATGATTCAAATAAATATATACCCATGTAATCTCTTACATGTGGTTTATTCCTATTCCTTGTTAGAAACATGATTACTCTTAGTGAATGCAGTGTCATAGTAGCAGCAAAGGTGAGTACTGACTCATGTACATGAGGGATTTTGGATTTCTGGGTCCTCATTCTCTCTTTTGTACATATTGAGGAATTTGGTGAATGTTCAGCTTTATTAATATGTTTTTAGTTTAGACATGTGCACTCACCCTTTAATCAGTTGGCTAAATATGGTTTAAGTGTGTCTCTTCCCCCCTTCTAGGGAGATACAATGTTTGTGAGGTTCCGCTGCTCTACCAAAAGCAAATGTTGTTATGATAAAATAGACTAAGGAGGAAACAACAGGGTTTTTTTAAAGCAAATGAGCCTCGTGTGCTTATGCAGTTGTACTCCTCCCTTCCTTCCACAGCTAAGGCAATCTTCAGTGGTTACTTGAAGCATGAGAAATTATATAGTAATATAGTGTGATTGTAGCAAGAGATAAAGGCATAAAATGTGTGTTAGAATGGGCTCAGCAAACAAACAACAGACAAGAAACTTCCGTTGTTTCTTACCTTTCTTATTGGTCTGTTTAATTAAAAAACAAGTGAGTGATAAAGATCTTGCTGAAGGGTGAATAAATGCTAGGTATTACCAGAGAAACCTGTAATTTGCCTTTCTGTTCCATGCTCATACTCTTTTTAGTAAAACTGTTCTTTCTGTTGGGGTCGGGGGGGGAGGGTTTAATATTGAAAAACACTTTTGTGGTTTGGTTGCATTTTGGTAGGCAGGTGCAAAAAGCTCTAAAAGAAGACTTGTCCTCCAACCTCTGCAGTCAAGTAGAAAACAGAAATACTTTCGCAGAGCATAAAACTGTCTGATTTCCCAGGCAGTTGATAGTGGAAACTAAACAGATCCACCAGGGATGATTTTTCCTGGTTATCCCTGATTTGATGCTTTTCTGTATGCGAAGCTTTTGCATGTGACATGCAAACATTGTCTGACAATCCATGGAGGGATTGCACAATATCCTGGACCAAAGTGTGCCACAGTTCTCACCTTGCCCGTGGGTGTCTGTTTTGTCTGGATCAATGAGGAGTTCAGCATCAAGTCTCATTCCTTCATGAAAACAAAGGAAAACCCTTGGAGCTGAGTAGAGGATCAGAGAAACACTTAAAATCATGGCATGTCCTGAGTTGGAAGGGACCCATAAAGGTCATGGAGTCAAACTGCTGGCCCTGCACGGGACAGCCCAACAATCTCACCCGCTGGCTGAAAGCATTGTCCAAACACTCCTTGAGCTGTGACAGCCTTTAGGCTGTGACCTCTGCCTTGGGGAGCCTGGGAAGTGCCCCACCACTCTCTGGGGGAAGAACCTTTTCCTGAGCTCCATCCCAAGCCCTGACACAGCTCCAGCCCTTCCTGGGCTCCTGTCCCAGAGCAGAGCTCAGCCCCTGCCCCTCTGCCTCCCCTCGGGAGGAGCTGCAGCCCCCGAGGAG
>JBBMKD010000103.1:45777-71441 GCA_037834095.1 Argya squamiceps
CCAGAGCAGAGCTCAGCCCCTGCCCCTCTGCCTCCCCTCGGGAGGAGCTGCAGCCCCCGAGGAGCCTCTCCTCAGTCTCCTCTGCTCCAGCTGAATGATCCAAGTGCCCTCAGCTGCTCCTCAAACCCTTCCCCAGCTCCATGTCCCTCCTTTGGACACTCTCCAACAGCTTTAGATCCTTTGGATCTTGTGGTGCTCAAAGTGCCCCCAGCATTCAAGGTGTGGCCACCACAGTGCAGAGCAGAGCGGGAGGATCCCCTCCCTTGCCCGGCTGGTGATGCTGGGCCTGGTGCCCTCCAGGACATGGTGGCACTTTGGGCTGCCAGGGCACACTGGTGACTCAAATCCAACTTGCCACCGTCCCAAGGACCCCCATGAGCCTTTCCACATGGCTGCTCTGCAGCCTCTCATTCCCCAGTCTGTCCATGCATCCGGGGCTGTCCTGGCACAGGGGCAGGATCTGGCACTTGTGTTAAATTGGGGATTGCCCAGCCCTTTCCTCTGTCAGGATCTCTCTGCAGCACATCTCTGCCTTCAAGGGAGTCAACAGCTCCTCCCAGCTGCATGTCATCACCAAACTTACTTAAGTCTGCCTTCCAGTCCCACATCCAAGTCCTTCATGGGGAATTTGCAGGGCGCTGGTCCTGAAATGCAGCCTTTTGGACATGACCTCTGTTTACCATATAGTGATGGTCAGAGCAAAAGGCCTTCAGATATATCTGGAAAGACCTCTAAAAGAAGTTTGTGGTTCTCAGGAGCTGCTCTCATATTCAGGCTCTGGACACAGTTTTCTCACAGTGTGTAGAGAAACTTCTCTGCTGCTGCCAGGGTTGTCAGCAGCAGGATTGCAGTGGGTCATCAGGTCTGGTCCTACACATCCTGTCCTGTTTGCTGGCTGTTTGTAAAGTGAAAATGGGTTGGTTGTTTTGGTTGGTTGGTTTGTTTATAGTTATATTTGGTTTTTTTCACAGCTGGAACATTGAGGAGCAGCTGTGATATGGGTGTATTAGCAGATAGTTCAGTTCACAGCTCTCTCTGGTTGGTACTATCAGGGCTAGGCAAACCCTTGTTGTATTGCATGGATTAGGCACCCTTCAGATCCATCTCTTTCCCTTTTTGAATACTAAGATTAAGAGAGGGTATGACATTCGTGAGATTATTTAATCAGAGTTGGGTAGAATCTCAGCCTTATGCTTGTTTTGTTCATCATAAATAGTTTTCCTTCTTTCTTACTCTGTTGTTGACCAGTCTGTCAAGATCTTTAACAGTCCTAATCTGGTCCAAGAGAAATCTCATGCTTGTTTTTATGGCAATATACTCTATTGAGTACTTTTTTCAGTATAACTGTTTAGAGGTTAAGTGCAGAATCTTTAAAGAGAATTGGAGGAGGGCTAATAACTCAGTGAATCCCAGCAGGGAATAGCAAGGAGAAGGTGTTCCAGAAGCAGCAAACCTAGACACCAGTATACCTCAAAGCTCCAACTTACTGTTTCATGAAAAGATTTGGAAAGTCACTGTCTCCATCCCATACATGGTTTTAAGATTCTCTTTGTGCTGAGGAAGATCAGCCAAGAAAAGTTCCTTAGCTCTTCTGACAAGACTGTTCTAATGAAAATCCCCAAGAAAAGTGTGTGCATGTTCTTTTTCTTCAGGAAGGTATTCATCTCCATGAAGTTCCTAATGGACTTTAGGTTTCATAGGGCTCCACTAGGACTTGGCTGGAGTAAGTTGATGTTCACCAGATGCTGCTGGAGAACTTGCAGGATTCTTTGGAGAGGAGTGGAACGTTTTGTAAATTTATTGATGTTATATCTTGAATAATGCTGAAAAAACAGTGAAGAAATGCCAGTGCTTTGTGTAACGAGCTGTGATAAACAGAAAGCAAATAATAGTAAAGTATCTCGACATTCTTAAACAAAGGTGCCCTGTGACGAGGATCTACATTCCACTGCACACCATTTTCTCAAACTCCCCTAAAACGTTGCTGAGTTTTGTAGATTCATAACTACATTTTATTTTCTAGCAGAGGACTGCCTGTGATGTTCAGCACTACCAAACTTCTGGTTGCTTTATGTTTCTTGTGCACGTTCTCAGGATTTACGGGACTTCTGTGTAATTAAGGATAAAAAAAATCTGAAAGAACTGGTAGACTGAAACCTGTCAGTTAAAATGGCTCTCATAGGTTCTCACAGATTAAAAATTATGTTTTCTGCTGTGAGCTGCAGATTGAAATCAGTCAGAGTTTGCCGCTAACTAGTTTCTAGGTAAAAGTTGTTGATTACAGAACGGGAGAAACAGATTTTTTTTTTCTTTTTCTTTTTTTTTTTTTAAAGTACAGGAAGCTGCTGTGTGGGTGTCAGTGATTGGGTTATAAGTAAAATGCTTTAGTGCTTTGATCGTGGGACCTAGTGCTTATGCCCCACCCTTACCACTTCCTTTCAGCGCAGCCCCATCCATTCCACATTGCGGTTATAACAGCGCTGTTAACCAGTGAGATTAACCACTACTGACAAGCATCTGACACATTACTCTCTATGCTCTGGACTCCTTGTCAGGCCCTCAAGTTGCTGAAGAAAGCCACTCTATATCCAGGGAGGATGAGCAACACTTGACCCCTCCTATTACAGCAGGTTATGCCCTGCCTTGCTGGTGCTGTACATTAAGGATGGGGAGGAGAAGGCAAAGGCATTGAGCTGTGTGTGGTGCTGTATCTGCCTTTTGTGTGCCCCTTCAGACACGAGAGTTCCTTCCCCATCAAGTTAGCACCACAACAGGAGTGTGTGACCTGGCATTCCAAGGGCACAAGGCACACCAGGTTGTAGGATACAATCAGTTCCCAATGATGCCTTTCATTGTTTCTTGGGTTTTATCACTGAGTATTCCTGTAGACCTCCTTAGGGATGGGAGAGGTAACTCAGGCACCCAAGTGTCAGAGGGATAGTTGAGTGCCCTTAAGGCTGCTGGTGCATTCAGTGACCCATGCTCCATATTCACCACTCAGGGAATTCCTGCACTCCTGAATTCCTGTACTAAAATGACAGGATATAGTCGGTGCCACCAGGTGCTAGTTTGCATCCTCCAAACAAATGTTACTGGCTGTGCTCAACTAATGATGGTCCAGGTACACATGGTTGCTGGAGAAGCTCAGAGACAACATTTTTTTGCCATCAGCAAATTCTTGGATGAATGTGATTCTGCCTTAATCCTGGTTTCAGGACAAATGGATGAAGTCCCCAAATTTCAGGATGCATGGAGAACCCTAGAACTGGCAGTAGGTTCAAAATGGCTCCTCATGCAAAAGTCACCCTGAAGCCTCCAAAGTGGCACCCTTGGTGTTTCCATGACTTGTGTTGGCAGCACTCTTACCTTGCTGCACAAACAGGCTCAGTTATGAGGGGTTACAGACAAGGGAAGCCTATCCCTGGTGGAATTCCCAGATTCCAAGTTAAGAGAAGTGTTTAGAAATAAACTTGAGCATAGTGGGCAGGCAGTGTTTACTGAAGAGCAGTGGAGGATGCTTGAATCACTCAGAATCAC
Organism: Argya squamiceps; assembly: GCA_037834095.1. NCBI lineage: Eukaryota > Metazoa > Chordata > Aves > Passeriformes > Leiothrichidae > Argya > Argya squamiceps. The sequence goes on from JBBMKD010000103.1 coordinate 49,315, forward strand.
CCAAGACATTTGAGACTCTCAGGAAGAAGAGACTTTGCAGTGAGTCCTCAAGCTCAAGGACCAAAAAAGTATCCATCCCTTGGGTGCCCAGCACAGGAGGGACATGAACCTGTTGGAGCAAGTCCAGACAAAGCACCGACAGGATCAGAGGGATGGAGCAGCTCTGCCATGAGGAAGAGCTAAAAGAATTGGTCAACCTGGAGAGGAAAATCTTTGGGGTGACCTGACTGTGGCACTCCAGTACCTGAAGGGACCCCAGAATAAAGATGGAAAGAGGCTATTTACAGGAGCCTGGAATGACAGGACAAGGGGAAATGGCATCACACTGAGAGAATAGGGTGAGATGGGATGCTGGGAATAAACTCCCCACTGTGAGGGTAGTGAGGCACTGACAGATTGCCCAGAGAAGCTGTGGCTGCCTCATTCCTGGAAGTGTCTGAGGCCAGGTTGGATGGGGCTTGGAACACCTGGGAGAGTGGAAGGTGTCCCTGCTCGTGGCGGGAGTGGCACTGGATTAGCTTTAAGATCCTTCCCACTCAAACCATTCTGGGGTTCTGTGATATCAGTGGAAGAACCTTCACCACAGAGCAGTGTGAAACCTTCAACCTTTTCTAAATTTTTATTGCTTGCTGATAGTGGTTTTCATCTTTTTAACTTTGGAAGAAAGAAAAACGCAGGACGAAAAGACACTTTGCAATTTCAGTGTGCTGCTTTCTTGCAATGGTTATTTAATATATGCAATTATTTTAACACTACCTTTTTTTAGCTTGTGTAAGTGTTGTAATTTATATTATGTTATTATATAGTAGTGAATAGTAGAGGTAGTGAATATTATATTAACAGTGAAGTTCTTAAATGCTAATGCATTTTAAAAATTAAGTTTTTCTTTGGGGTGCCAATATGTAAGTAGCAGAAAAATACAATATAACTTGAAATGCATAGAATCATAGGACCTCAGACTGATATGGGTCATTAAAGGTCATTAAGGGTCATTAAAGATCATCCAGTTCTAACCCCCCTGCCTTGCACAGGAAGACCTTCCACTAGACTAGGTTGTTCCAAGCCCAGTCCAAACTTGCCTTGAACAATTTTGGGAATGAGGACTCCACAACCACTGAGTAAATTTAAAGGAATAACATATTAAATTCATCCTATATAAGAAATAAATTAGTGGAGTTGCTTAGCTGCTATTTGAAATACAGGTATTAAAATAAATTCCATTGGGAAATTACTATTCCAGAGTGCACATGGGGAGTTTGTCAAAAAGCTTCAGCTTTGTTTTGTGATCCATTTATTTTTTGTAGCTCTGGTCTGTGATGGCAACTGAATATTGGCATTTCAGAAGTTAGTGGTTAACACCTCTGTGTTAACCTTTTTGGGCTGAGGGCTTCAGTTTTGTTCCCACAGTGTCTTTATTACTTGTTATGGTTTTGAAAGGTTAAAATACTGGAAAAATAGAGGGGACAGCAGCCTGCCTTGGGTTAGGAGTCATGACTCTGATCTCTCAGGGAGGCCTCATTCTGTGGAGCTCCAGAGCTCAGTGCAAACACCAGGGTTTGCACAGTGTTTGAGTGACTAGAAATTATTATAAAATAATAGTAATGATGTTACTGATAATAAATTGTATCAATCAGGGTGTTAGGGTTCAGTCCTTCACCAAATCACTAATTACAAGACTGCTGGAGGTATTTTGCTGTCCTACCAAAAAAGGCAGAAAAGGCTGATTCAAGCAAAATCTGACTGATCAACTCCTGTTTTTTCATCTTGCCAGTTGGCTGATAAACAATATCTAAACCTGTTAGTGGCTTAAAAAAAGAAAAGGAATCAGGGTTTAAGATCTTAACAGGTCTTCAGGATCTTAATATTGTGTTTATTGAAACAATCTGAAAAGTTACAGCTCTGCTGAATGTTACAGTCCATCATCTACAGAGACACTAATTCCCTACTTTGGGGTGGCCATTCTTTGCCTTTTCTTAGAAGTGTGGTTGCAGAAGGTTGTTGTCAGCCGCAGAGAAGCTAGAAGTGCAAGAACAATTACCAGCACAGCATCTTTTTGTTCAGTTCCTGTGGTGCAGGGAGCTTGCAAGTGAAATTACACATGGATTTTGCCCACCAAGTGCTCAGTTATGGAGGGATCCTGAAAGAGCCTGTCCTGATGGCACTTTGACCTCAAAGCTTAAGTGAAAAATACCCAGATAATCATGTGTATATGAAGACACATTCCAGGTTTCCCTGGACCAGGATTGTCTAAGTTTTAGAGTCCCTCTCTGGGGGTGTCTTTTGCACCCCTGGGACCGTTTCAGAAGCCTCTGGCTCCTTCTGTGTGTAACCAGCAGCTGGCCCAGCTCAGGGCAGTGCAGGAGATGTTTGTGCAGCTTCTGCTGCTCCCTTCCTTTGTGTTTGATGCTTCCTCCTCCTTCATGTCAACGATAAATATAGTTCTTTTTTGTATGTGTCACTTCTCTAATTTAAGGCATTTTTTGGTTTGACTGTTTTTTGCCATTTTACACTTATTTTTCATCTTTAAGGCAGCTCAAGAGCACTGACAGTGCACATTGACCTCATGTTGACACTTTCCATTGAGGTAAAGACAGCTTAGATCTTTGCTACTTTTTTGAGTTGGACATATAAATGGATTTTAGTAGTTTGTTTGCCTAAGATGTGTCTTCAGTGTCTCAACTAGATCAAAATTAAGACTTCACAATTTGTTCAGTATCTTCCTTATAAATGCAGGCCCAAGCCTGAATGCTTTGTCTTGTGCATTTACTGGGTTCAGTTCTTGAAAGAAAATGATGTCTTGTGAATACTTAATGTTTAAACACATCACGTTTTTGTGGACTTTTTTTTTTTACTTGCACCATGTGCAGTGTCCCCGTGTAGAAAATTGCTCTGTGAATTTAGTCAGATAAATTTTAAAAGAAAGAAGTCATGTTAGGTATAATGGATGTAATCAGGAGTTAGGAACAAAATAAAGGATTGTGTTAATCAGAAAAAAAAATGTTATATAATTCCCTTAATTTAATTTAGATTGGGCTCTAAATTATGTAGATTCATTGACGTTGTGGGGATCAATAATTTGCTCTAAAGCAGGATATACAAAGTTCTCTTCTTCACTCATTGTGAGCTCACAAGAGTGTTGGGATGTTTATTTCTGAGTGATACCACACACCTGTTTCCTTAGAACTTTTTCAGCACCAAGAATTTATTCACAAGAACCATGGTGCCTGTTTACCTTTATTTTTTCCCCCTCATCTGCAGCCGAGAGTGAGAAAATCAGCCTCAAAGTTGTGACTGACAGGAAAAGTTTTTTTATTTTTCATGCCTTCTAGAAGACCTGACAGTTGCATTTAGAACACAGGCATCCCTTGTTGTGTAGGATAAATGACTCATGGGTGGAGCACCTGCCTGGCCACAAACTAAAAATTCCATTCACGCTTTGATTCTCTTGTTTATGCTGGCCTCTCAAAGATATTTCAGTACTGATGGTTGAAAGAGGTTGTCCAAAAGCTGTTTCAGAGCAGATTGTTGGGCTGAGCGTTTAACGATTCCTCACCTTTCAAGAAGTTTGTAGATTGTCAGAATGTTTCTCTTAAGCAAAAGTTTTCAGTGAGCTCCAGGTGCAAGCTTTGCAAATATTAAGCAAAAACAGTTCTGAGGGGGTTTTGCATGGGAAAACTTTTCCCTTCTGTTACAAAAAAAACCATGTTGTGATTTTTTGCAAAGAACATTATCATCAAATGGTTGACTTTGAAATGCAGCACAGAAATAGCCTCTGTTGAAGGCAAAGGCCTCCAAGCATTCTGTAGAAAATTTAGTTTAATGTAACTAACCTTCAGGCAAAGTTTGAAACGAGTAATCATTTTTCTGTGATTTTGTGAAGTTCAGTTTGTGAAGGTTTTACTCTGCATCACTGGAGGAGGTGGATAATCTTAACAGGATGATGGAAAACATGCTGAGTAAATTGGGAATGAGATGCAAATTTGACAAACTCAAGAGAAAGATGTGCTGGGAGGCACCTGAGGCTTCTTCTGCCCTTTGAAAAACAGGAGAGGTGGAAATCCTGGGATTATATGGTCAGGTGTAATCACAGGTATGGACTTGACTCACCCTATTGCTCCTTATCCTCTGCAGCACAGCTCTGACTTCTTAAAGGATATTTTTCAGTTTAGAAAGTTTCCTGGAAAGGAGCCCTTGTTTAGTGAAAGTTTAAAGTTGTGTCATTTCCACTCTGTCCCATTTGCCCATGAGCATGATCCATCCAGGCTTCAAAGGCAGGAAAAATGCTGCTTCTCATCATTCAGCAGGATCCTCTTCTAAGCAGAAAGTCAGGCCCAGCATTGAAACACAGAATATTGAGACAGCTCTAAGTACTTCACTTTGTTGTCAATATCTTGTAATTCAGTAAGACAAATTTTGTGTTTGCATCCTACCAGTGAGGTTATGTGTGCTTTGAAATACAGATCCCAGCCCTCCAAGCTCAAGTTTGCTGTGGGGTATGAAATTAGATAAACCTTTGTATGGGTGGAGTTCACTCTAAGTAACAGCACTTGCTGTGGTAAACCATTTTGTTCATCATCTCTTTTTGCTGAAGTGAGTCCTCTGTGTGGTTTGGGTGCACCACTTGGGTAACTGCTGAAACTGCTGTGGTTTCAGAATAGGACCTGTTTTGCTTTTTTCTGAGCTTTTTTCCCCCTGAAACTATTAGCAGGAAAATCAAATAAGGGTTACAACTGTTTGCCTGCCATACCTCAGAATGGTGAGCAGAGTCGTGTAAAAATACATTTTCCAGCAAATGGAAGATTAATGCAAGCTCAGTTACAACTGTATTTTGCAGTATTGCAATTTTACCAATGTCAGAAGAGCTGGTAACCTTTTACTGTGGCTTGGGTGCATTTGCTTTATGTTGTAGAAATCCTGTTTGACACACTAAACGTGGGGATACAAAAATCTTTGTGAAGTTAAATGTACACTCACTACAATGGGACACCACACTTGCTGTAAGTCAGCAAAGACATCAGAAAGATAATGCTGGTGTTGTTATTACTGATTTGTGGCTAATAAATGAGTAAATTTGAACATCTGACTGAAGCAAACCAACTTCTGCCAGGCCTCAAAAGCACGTTTGCAGAGTGTGGCAGGATAAAGCAAACTGTAAGCAACGTACAGAGGGCACTAAAGGAGAGATTTGGACTTGGATTTGCATTGTCATGGATCTCTTCCAGCTCAGGAGGTTCTGTGATATTGTGGGGCTCATTGAAGATTCTTGTGCATGCTGGGGTTGATGTGTTCAGAGTAGGTGCTGCCCTTAAAATTGCTCTGCAAAAGATAAACCTGCTTGCATAAGGGTTTCCCTCTCACTTTTTTTCTTAATCAAAATAGAAAACTTATCACCCTGTTCTATTCTTTAACATCTAAAAATCTGAAGAAAGTGGCACTCAAGTGTGTCAAATGAAAGCTTTCAATGTCATTAGCAGTAACTCTCATTACATGGTGGCATTTCCTCTACAACAAAGTGATTCTTTGTGAACTTTTGTGAAGATGAAGCACGAGAAACCCTGATGCTCTGTGCAGGTTCAAAACCACCTGGGGCTTTGTGCAAAAACCTTAAACAGGCCACCCAGAGAAACCAGGCTTGCTGAACAGATAAGTTGCAAACCTGGCATTTGTGTTAACAGTCACCAATTCCACAAAGTGGTTTCTCTAGCAGAAGATTTAACCTAAGGAAAAAAGGGGCAGCTTTAAATGGGTCAGTTTTGCCTCCATCAGTCTGAACTGATTTTGGGCAATACAGGGTGAAGTATGAGGGGGAATTTCCTTGCTGGTAACTGGCAATAGAGGAAGGAGAAATAGCATAGGGGGCTCTTTTTTTTGCCTTGACCAGAAGTTGGAAATGCAGATACTTTAATTCTCTTTGTGACATTCTCCAGGGCCAGTTTGGATTGAGCTTGGAGCAGTCAATCTAGTGGAAGGTGTCCCTGCCCATGGCAGAGGGTTAGAACTGGGTGAGCTTTAAAGTACCTTCCAACCCAAACCATTCTGGAAATCTATGACTCTAATTTAAAACAAATTAAAATAAGTTACTCTTTTATGTGGAACATTACATATGAAACACTGAGTTGCTCATCCCTTGTCAGGTTTTGTGTCCCCTGGCATGGGGTGGCTGTGGCAGTGGTGAGATCTGGAGGCCACAGGGATGAGCAGGATGGAAGTGCAACACTCCATTCCAGAGAGCAAAATGTGGCCTGTGGAAAGGCAGATTGGAGTGAGGGAGGGTCTGTGCTTGTGAGGAGAGCAGTTTCCTGTATATTGTGTCACTTCCTTCCATGGAGGACAAAGCACTGGCCTGATCTGCCTCTCTTTAGGAGTGGCACAAGTGGTTGCTGCCATGGGGATCTGTGTATCCATGTCCAAAACATATGTTATCTAGGATGGAGCATGTACTGAACCATGGAAAATCGTGCTGGGGTGAGCTTTAATACATCTCCTTTATCTTCCAGCTTCAAGCAGCTGAACTGGTGTTGTTATTTCTGAGAACTTTCTCAAAGCTGGTGGATGTGGTGATAGAATGGCTCCCCAGAGCAATGGTCATGGCCCAAAGGCTGCCAGGGATCAAGGAGCATTTGGACAAAACTCTCAGGCACAGAGTGGGATTGTTGTGGTGGCTGAGCAGGGCTAGGGGTTAAGGTTAGGGTTAAGGGACCTTGCTGTGGTTTTGAAAGATGAAAATACTAGAAAAATAGAGGGGACAGCAGCCTGCCTTGGGTTAGGAGTCATGACTGTGATCTCTCAGAGAGGCCTCATTCTGTGGAGCTCCAGAGCTCAGTGCAAACACCAGGGTTTGCACAGTGTTTGAGTGACTAGAAATTATTATAAAATAATAGTAATGATGTTACTGATAATAAATTTAACCAATCAAGGTGTTAGAGTTCAGTGCTTCACCAAATCACTAATTACAAGACTGCTGGATGTATTTTGCTGTCGTACCAAAAAAGACAGAAAAGGCTGATTCAAGCAAAATCTGACTAATCAACTGTGAGTCCCTTCCAACTCAGGATGTTCTCTGAACCTGTGAATGTGATAAGTTCCCTGGGTAGTCTGGAGTATCCTTAAGTTTTAAAATGTCATGGATTTTCTGATGTGAATCTCTTCTGGTCCAATCTAAATCCATTCACCTTTTTCCTGATGAAAGACCTGCTGGGGCTATGATCAAGTTCCCCTTGAACACTCTCAAGGACTAAACAAATCCAGTTCTATCTCCTGCTGCACGTGCCTTGTTTTCCATGTCTCTCTGTCTGCTTGTTTGCCTGGGGACTTCTTTGCTTCCCACTTTCTGTGCAGCTCAATGCTTGCCAGTGGTGCCTGTATTGCATCCCAGTCTGATGCTGGCCCTGCACCAACGAGAGTCTGTGTGATTTCCTCAGCTCCATTTATAAACCTGATTCCTTCTGTACACCCAGTTCCTTCAGCTCAGTGTCCCCACGTGTCTCTGCCTTTGGGGCCAGTTGGGTACAAGAGAGGATGGTCTTTTGGCTAGCCCTGGGCTAGGAGAGGCTGAGCTGGGATTTACTGGAAGTTGCTGGATGGGTCATTTGTTTAGTGCAAGTTTGCAGGTTTTTATTTCCCTTTGATAAAAGTATTTCCACAGATCTGAGCTTATCTTCTGTAGTTCATGAGCATGTACCAAAGTACTTTCTGAAAAACTCCCAGGCTGTCACTTAGATGTGCCAAGGACACTCTGAAATTTGGGGGTTGATTCCATTTCTCTGTGCTTTCCTAGTATGTATATCATAATGGGAAGAAATGATAAGATTCCTATTAAATGGCAGTTCAAAGAATTGGCCATTTCAAAACAGCTTTATTACTACATTATTTGTAGTATGGAATTCAGGTTGTTACGCAGGAAGTTGTAAGTATTTGTTTATTTTAAGAATGTTTTTAGGTTTTCCTTTATCAAGTACACATTGCAATCAAGAATGTTCACCCAAGGAATATTTTCCCTTGTCAGGAGCATTCTTCTTTTTTTTTTTAAGATGGGGCAAGAGGGGGAGAAATAGATTTATCTGTTTAGTTATTTGACCTCACTAAATAATCTTCTGGCAAGGGGAATTAAAAATCAACCATTGAGGCTTTGATTGCAACAAATGAAATATACACATATTATTTATGAGCATACATATTAATTCCTGTGATTTCATTTGTTGTTGGGGTAGAATATAAGAACAGTTACCTACAAAAAGTGGGTTGTGGAATAAACACCCCAGAGAGAGGTGGTTTCTTAACCAGCTTCCTTTTCTTTGTCTATGTGGTGGTAGAAGGATAAACCAGTTTCAAGGGAAAAAAAGAATGCAGGCATTCTGTAAAGTGACAGCTAAATTGCTCTTTTATCCTATTTAATGTGGCTTGCCTTTACTGATACATGGGGTTTTATTTTGTCTCCTGTATAATGCCAAACTTAAATTTGAAATATCTCTAATCCTGGAAAAGCAAAGTCATACTTGTCAATTTTTGCTGACCAAATTCTTCTGAACTTTATAATGGGTTTCATCATTTAAAATCTTGATGGTATTAATATTTTGGTATGTATAAGATAATAAATCCATTTAAATAAAACAACTGTTTTAGATGATTTGCATTGAGAAATGAACACCATTATGTTTGGTTAAATTTTCACCCACCCCAGGAAGGATGGATGATGCTAAGGTGCATAGCACAGTTTCCTATTTTGGGGCTTTGCATTGTCCATGGTAAGTAACTTCTCTTTTTCTCCTTTTGTTTTGTTTTTTTTTTTTTCTCCTAAACTTTCCAGGTAAAAGTACTCCTGTAAGCCAGCTTGGGTCTGCAGATTTTCCCAAGCCCCATGATCCATTCCAGCCGTTTGGGGCTGACAGCAGTGACCTGTTTCAAAGTAAAAAGGGGTTTGGGGACCCATTTAGTGGAAAAGATCCATTTGCTCCCTCCTCTTCAAGTAAAACTTCTAAAGACTCTTCCTTGGGGTTTGCAGACTTCAGCTCTGTAAGTTAAGTTCCTTGTCTCTGAGCAAACCACTTTCTGCTCTGCTTGCAGCAATCTCTGTTGGGTTTTTGTCTTACCTGCAAACCTACTGTTCCCTGGCTTCTGTCTCTCAGTACCTTCATGCTGTCCTCATTGTTTTTGTATTAATATTTCTGTAATAAAAGGCGTTATTTCAATAAAAAAGAAGTTTCATACTAAATTTTCAAGGGTTTACGTGCATTTAAATTATTTTAGTACAGTGTGCCTTTACTCTCAAATTCTTTGTAGCAGAATCTGTGTATTGTTTTTGTTGCATGGAGGCTATTTTGTAAACAGAATTTTTTGGGAGCCAATGATGTAAAGACTCAAAAACACTTGATGAAAACATTTCTATAGCAATTTCACCATATCCTGAGAAGCAAATCCTTAAAGGAAAAGTTTCTAATAGCTATTTGTAACTGTTTGTGGAGAAAGTTCTGACAATCCTGTTGAAACATTTGCTGTATATGCTGGAATGTGGTCATAGAGAGATACAGATGAGACAGAGATTGAAAATTTAGCTGTTTGAATTTTGTTCCTGTTACTGATGTTGTAGAAAAGACAAAAGATGAAATGAAATGGTTTTGTAGAAACAAGGTAGAAAGGTCCACACTGCTCTCCAAAAGACAGTCCCAGAAGGTCTGAAAACAAAGCCAGGTCCCCATTCAATTAAAAATGTTGGGGTTTCCAAAGCCTGGCTTTGGTTTTAGTGCTGGAATTGGGAACCATTGTAAATGCAATGGTTGTGTGGTTCTTATTGCTTCCATAATTGGATAGAATCTGTTCCATCCACAGCCTGAGGCTTCTTCCTCCTTTCACATGTTTTTGTTCTCTCATATTGCCACGCAGTAAAACTGCAACCTTACTCTGTTCCTTAACTCTGCTGGACACAAGTCACTGTTCAACAAGGGGAGATATTTAAAGCTGAATCCTTCAGGTTGTTTCTTTTTAATGTTTCAGTTTTGTTTTTTTTTTCCTAGTTATTATTTAATATTAAATGTGTATCACTTTGCTATTGTTAGCTGAGGTCATCTGTGCAGACTTCAGTTGGCCTCAGGGCTTTAATTTATCACTTTTGAAACGTCCAAGTTGGAGATTTGTTGTGTGTTTGACTACGGCTAGTTGGATTTGCACAGTTAAATTCTGATTGTGTACAAACTGGTGACATTCTTAATAAAAATAAGACACAAAACCTGCTTTTATCTGAAGTTTCTTCAACAACATCTAATTTGTTCCTGCAGTGAAAGACAAATGATGGAATGGAGTGACTGTTACCCAGTTATTGTCATCTTACTTTCCAGACTGCATTTCTTAAGTTAAAACATGGTTTACTCTGAGTGATTGTATCAAATGATTAACCAAAATCTCTGATCCCAATCCTAGTGGATACTCCAGGGTCAAATTTGCTGTGCCATCAGGTTCTCAGTTTAGATTAACTTTAGAAGATAAGGAACAACTAGGAAAAATGAGATAATAAGCAGTAGCCACTGCTTATAATTCCTGTTAAATGACATTTCATCAAGTGAAATAAAATTTTTAAAATTTCAACTTTAAATTTAATGTTTTCTGAATTAATTTCTCCTCCTGTAGGAAAAAAAACCCCAAGTGTTGACTGAATTTGGCTGAAAAGACAGATTGGATCCCTTTTCTCCTCAGTTCATGAATTTTTTTACTTTTCTATAGCGTAATTATGCTGCTACACTTGACAACTCCTAATCCTTCTTTACAATGTTTTAAATGTACCAGTTGCCTTGAAATCATTGAGAATATTGTGCTTCTCTTTGCCTCATGGTTGGGAAACTTTGTTTATAATGGGAACGAAAACCAGCTTTGCCTACAGAAGGTTTTTGACATCTACTTTGAATCCATGGAATCTGAGAACAGAATCATGTAGAACTGAGTAATCAAACAACCTGATTTTTAATTGAAATCCTTGACTGTTGCAAGAAAGAACATGAGAACTTTCATTATTTTTTAGTAGGAAAATCTGGTGCTTTTTTGATGCACTGGCAAATTCATGCACCCAGAGTTTCTGTATATTTTCATTGCATTTTTAACTTTGTTGCTGTCATTATATATGATTCATTGGAAAAAAAACAGTCTGTTGGTAGTTCAGATTTCAGGTGTTTCTGGGTTCTAGCTGCAGTTTGCAGAACAACAAGAAAAGCCCCTTGTTTGCCAACGGAAAGTGTTTAAATTTCCAAGAAACAGAACACTTAGACTAAACTTTTTGTCTCAATACAAAATATTGTAATTCAGTACACACAAGTTAGTGAAACTTTTTTGTGATTTGATTAGTCTTGCTGCAGTCTGCTGGTTTCCTCATCTGTGCCTTGGGTCTGACTGTACTTCTGAAAAAGAAAAAAGAAAAGAAAAGGAGGGGTTTAATGCAATTACACGTGTGACTTGGTGAAACCTGGACAGATGCAAAAAATTGTTATTGTATTAAATTACCTGCAAATTGTCTTTTTATAGACAATCTGTGCAAGAATCTGTGGCATTAATGAACTGTTCTGTATTTATTTCACTACTCCATGGTGAGAGTTATCTCCTGAAAATTGTACTTTGTGCCAACCACTCGTAATTGAATTTGTTTCCAATGAATCACTTCCCTATTTTTCCTTTCTTTTTTCCACTCCGCACTTTTAACCACAAAAATATAACTTGTATCCCATAAACAAGTTATAATTGGGACTGTCATAAACTTTGGAAGCCTTATCCTAGAATGGAAGTTATAGAAGTAAAACTGGTTTCTCAACATTAAAAAAAAAATCTCAGATAGTTTGACCAAAGCATCTTACATTTCTGAAAATAGTAATGGTTCATTCTCCACCCCTTCTATAGGATCTACCTAAATTCCTGGACTAAGCAGAGAATTCCTGCTTCCATTTGTATCTGTCTGTACCTTGAAAAAAATAATTTATTTAAAATCTTAATGAGCTTTTCAATCTTACCTGTCAGCTGACATTATTTAAATATGAGGAATTGCAGTAGGGTCTCTCCATTTTAAAAATAAAATATCAAGAGTTGTGACACTTCTATTGTATTTCAGTAACATCAAATGCAAAGATTTTCATCTAAATTTTTATAGCAATGAAAGCAGAGATACTGCATCAAGAGAAGTATTTTTCTTTTTTTCATCTCAATTAAATGATGATTTTCTCAAATCATCTCAAAAGTCATACTGGGAAAAATAAAATGAGCAATGGTGGGCATCCAGAGGCATGATTAAATTATGAGTAAATGAGAATTGGGCTTGGGTTGAAAGAAATTCAAATAGACAGATTCATTTCAAAATATATGTAAAAAAAATTACAGATACACTGCAGAATGGAGGAGGAGACTGAGGTGGGGCTATCACACAGTGTTGATGCAGCTAGGCAGGGTTTAGTTTGCAGTTTAACACTCAGTTCAGTATTTCAGGTTGGTCTGGGCAGGTGTAGCTGTGTCACTTTGTCCCTTGGCACAGCAGGCTGAGCTCAGAGTCACCGTGTCCTGGGCCACAAGCAATTTTTGTAGTATACACCCAGCTGAAAGTTTTCTCCTCAAGAAACCCCTCGAATAATAATGTGTTTTCCTGCACACACACACAAAAAATTCCTAAAAAACACCCAAAAAACCAAACCAGTACAAAGCAGATTTTAGAATTGGGCTTTAATGCAAACATTTGCAGGTAGCTGTTCCCATCCTCCTCCTCAGCAAATGCTAAAATTAACTGGGAACAGATTACATTTGAGTTTGAAATTGCTATGATTGCAATGAAATACTTTCAGATTTTGTTCAAAAAGTTGAAACGAGCCAACTTTTGCATCCCTCAAATGGTAAATATTAGAATATAATTTTGGACAAGTTTTGCTGCACTGTACTTGTGTTTTGGGAAGCCCAAACAGGTTTAGGACCTGAAAACATTCATAAAGTGTGATATTTTCTTAGTGTTCTCTGCTGAAGTAAATTGGATTCTCTCACATTATTTCTTACTGGTGAAACTCTGTATTTTATGAACAGCAACAGAAGCACTTTCAATAACTCCTGATTTGGTGATGAAACTTCCCACATGTCAGCAGTGTCCAAAATCACTTACCAAACCCCTCACCCTTAGCAGGAGCTACCACAATAAAGCTCTCTGTTGTGCAGTTGCACAAGAGTAAACTATTAGCTTTACCAGCTATTTATTCTTAAAAGTGGTTGTAGTTGCTGTGCTTTCAAACCATTAATTTCCTTTTTTTTTTGTGCTTGTGTAGGTTTTTTTTGGCCATTTTCATACCCAACTGAGCCACAGATGCAGGGACTTGCATCCTGTGTGGGTTAATTTTCAGGTGGGAGGAGGAAGAAACCAAGGAAATAAACTAAGTAAGGAAGTACAGGAAGGAGGAATTAAGGAAATAAATCAAGGGAGGAAGTGAAGGAGGAAGAAATTAAGGAAATAAAGGATGAAGTGAAATTCCTCACTGGAGAAAACCAGTGAGTGAATTTCTACATCAATCTAGAACTTCCCTAAGACAGCCTGGCGTACTTGAGCTGTATATTTAATAAGTCTTTATTCTTTGTAATTTTTTTGCAGAATTTCTTTGAGGAGGTTGATCATTTCAATAATTCATTTTCCATTTTCCTTTTTTTAGTTTGGAAATGAGGAACAGCAGCTGGCCTGGGCGAAGAGAGAGAGTGAAAAAGCAGAGCAGGAAAGACTGGCTCGGTTGAGGAGACAAGAACAAGAAGACCTTGAGTTGGCCATTGCACTCAGTAAGGCTGACATGCCAAACTCTTAAAAGAGGGTCTTGGGCTTCACCCTGTTGAAGAGAAACCTCGGAATAATTTTATAAAAAATACTAAATCCTTGGTTTATATCGTGAAAATAATTTTAGTCACCTCCAGATCTAGACAGGACTGGCTGGTTGTGTCTGACCAGGCTCTGTGTGGCTTCTCAAGTGCATAATCTGCAGGAAACACTGTATAAGCTGTATTATATGTTCTAGATAAAATTTATTGCTTGTAAGAAATTTAACGTGTAATCCTAAGGTACTGAAAGTTTCTTTATCCAAAACACAACTGTTGCATAGAGTAAGCTGCAGCTTGTGAATCTTTTTTTTTTTAACCTGAATTCCACTGGGTCTTTGAGGCTGCAGTATGGATTTCAAAGAAAACGTCATAAAAAGAGAGTATTTATAGAATTAGCTTTCACTGGTTACATTTATTTAATAATTCATGGTAGGCTAATTAGTACTTCTTCTGCATCATCTGTGTGAAAGCATAAATTCATTATTAGATGGTCCCTTTTTATCCAGAAGTTGTGGCTTTTACAAAAGAATCTGACAATTTATAATATGATGGATACAAACAGTGAATTCTATAAAAACAGTAAAAATTTGAAGACTCTAGACATTAGTAGTTCTTCTAATTTAAACATTTGTTTGCATTGAGTTGTAACAACTATATAGCTAAAAAGAGGGAGTTAATTCAGTTGTAGCAAATGGGATAAATAATTTAGCAGTTAAATTATGAAGTTAAAAATTGGTATATTGTAAGCAAACAGGATTGCAAGATGGTGATACACAATTGGGTACTGCTTTAATGTGACATCAAGAAATCAGGTGGTGGAGAAGTTGCCATGTGTGAGGAGTGCTCACCCCTACAACTCAGTGTACCCTCATTTACTCCAACTCCCAGCACAAAGACCAGGTTGTGTGACCCAAGTGACTCTCTGGGACAGTCTCTACCTCTCCTTCTTCAATTCCACCTCTTGGGGGTTACAGATCAAGCAGATTTAGCTGAAATGAAGCCAAGTTGAGTCTGATTTTAGTTGCCAAATACACATTCACACATCAGTTCTGGCAGCACTGTCTTGGTTGGCTCTGAAATACAGTTTGCAGTACTCACACCAGGTAGGAAGAGGTTTTGTATGCATGGAATGCTTCCACCTGGAAAAGAGAACACAAGAATGTGTTTGATATGTCATAGAAAAAATAAGTCTGTGAATTTAACTTGCTTACTATAAATGCCTTTTCTGATTACAGGAATTCTAAATCTTCAGTTGTGTTTTGCCTTGGAATTTTCTGTCTCATAGAGTAGGGATCTAGCAAGCATTTTGAAATGTCCTCAGTCTTCTTTTCTGCCCTTTGTTCTCTGGGAATACAAAAGCTTTACATTCAGTGTTTTTTCAGCCCTTATCTTACAACATTTTCTCTTTTTTTTTAAATGTGATATTCCTTCTCCATCTTTAATGCATTTCTGTTTTTTATGTCCTTGCTTCCTTACTTTTATTTTCATACTGCAATGATAGTGCCTGCTCAGTGAATGAAAACAATCTTTATTTGGGATTGCCTTATCCTGGATGCTTTCCTTACACAGAGGAGTCAGATGGGATCATTTTAAGCATCTTGGTAGTTTTGGGCTCTGAAATGAAGCCAAGACATGTCCTTTATAGTCTCAGGCTTTTCTGGGGAGGTAGATGGGTGGGTGGGTGTGCAGACACACACATCTATCCGTGTTTAGGATCTTATTTTTAGGAGTCACAACTCCCTTTTTGCTGCGTGTCTCCTTTGCTAATGGTACTACAAATAATGTGAACCTTTTGTTCTCCTCAGAAGGAGAGAAGATTTACTTCTAATAACAAAACCAACCTTGTAATGATCTTTAATACTGTCTTTTAATGAGTCCTTTGGGATGCAATAGAAGCTATGTCTAATTTGGCAGAACTTGATTTGACATCCCTTCCCATTGTGATAATTTTTCTCTAATGTATGTTTGATTACATGATCAAACATATTAACACATCAAAACATTCTCTCTTCTGTTGGTTTATAGAACTTGAAGTCTCTGAGAGCTAATTCGTGTCTGTCTTCAGGTAACATGAGAAAGTTTTTGCTGTGAAAGAGTAATTTTCAAAAGCAAGTGACTGCAGGATTCTCAGTGAAGTTAAACAAACTGTCCATGTGTAAGATCCTCCTTTTCACTTGGACCTGAGTCCCTGTGGTGTCTCTTCTGCTACAATAAAATTTAGAAAGTAGTTCCAGTTCTGGACTGGATGATGTCACTCCAGTGGGACAGGGGAATGACTAAATAGCTTGATGCATTTTTGAAGTTCTGTACCATAGCAAGACCTTCTGCTGCTTTGTCAGGGCCCTAAAATACTGAATTCATAATGCTCCTAGGCCAATGAAATGATGTTTTCAAGATGTCCAGCAGGGAGGCAGAAATGTTAATTAATCCAGCATTCTGTGACGTGTTAGGGCTTGTTTTTTTACTTCCTTATTGACTCTTCTTCTTATTTGCTTGGAAAGTAACTGCAGGTCAACAGATGAACAAGGACAGAACACAACATATTGTCTATGCACAGTATTGGATTTAGGAACCTTAAATTTACTGAAACACTCCATTCCAAATGTTGTCACTGCAGTAGAAGAAAACCTAGCTGTGATTTCTCACTTTGTATTTAATATAATTTTCCCTATAAAAAGGAAGATTCCCCACATTCTTTCCCTATGCTGGAACTCAGTGTTTGTAGAATACCTGCACTTGCTCTTTGAGGCAAAACCTTTTTTTGTGAGACGTTGATCTTCTTCCTCCAGACCAATGACATTTAAAGCACAAACAGACCTGTTGCTATTTGGGCAAAGAAAATATGTACAATGTAAGATAAGGAAAAATGTGAATACCCCCAGTGCATATACAATGTACAGTGAGATCCATATTATTTGTGTCTATGTATATATATACATATATATATATATAGAGTATTGTGTAATGTAATCACAGTGTGTGTATATACTCCACATGCCCACATGCTATGTCCAGTATATAGTTCCTTGTGCTGTACATAAAATGTGTATATACAGTGAATATGTAGAATATGCATAGAATATGCACATATATTCTATATATTAAAGCTTGTGTGTATGTATGAATTCTGTAACCACAGATGGATACAGAATTGGAATCTTTACAGAAATTCAGATTAGCTCATGGCTTTGAGAATTCCAAAGTCCTGGTTAAAGATAAGAGGAGAAATGATTTCTAATCAATTTGTATCAAGATTTATTTCATTGGTATGAAAAACTGTGTTCATTAGCTGTGCCATTAGGTGTAAGAGAACCCTGGAAGAAAGTAGTAATCATCTGCACTGGATATAATTTCACATTCTTCGTAGTTTTTCAAGTATCTCTTTGGAATGTAGGCTCAACTGCTGATCTTGCATGTCATCTTTCTTCTCTGGGGTGAGGCAATGAGTCTTTTCCTATGTTTGCTCATAGTTTCACTTCCCTCTTTCCTTTTTTTTTTTCCTTTTAAAAAATTATTTTTAAGGAGCTGTTCCCATACACACACCCCAAACAATCACAGGCAAAGGTGGAAAACATGTTTTTCTTGCTTCATTCCAGTTAGATTGATTGCACATAATTGTCATCTGGATTCCAGTTCTGGTTTTCCTCCATTTCCACCTAAGCTTTTACTTTAGGAGGAGTGAACATCCATTGCATATTTGGCTTAGAGGAAAGAGTGAGGGTGATTCTTCTTTCTACTTAGATAAATCATTAGACTCCGTGGTACCTTGAGCAATCACTTAAGAGTTTGGTAGGTTTTTATGGTGGCACACGTTTTATACAGAATATACACTACTGGAATGACTTGTGGGAAGCCCTGGATTGCACAGAGCACTGAGGCACAACAGTTAAACAGGACAGACAGACAAATATCCACATTGAACCTGCACCTGCAGACAGTGCACGTAGGATGCAGATATTGAATTACCACATCACCCTTCACAGAACTGTGTGTTCACGTTTGCCTTGAGTGGTTTCCCTCAGTTACCTTTATATTGTCTTGCTGTAAAACCTCCCAGTCAGCCTGCAATAAAAACAGATGCTCATAAAAAGTCATACTTCCACAATAATGCTGAATGAAATATTTTTATATAGGCAACTTTTTCTTCATGGAACCTCTGCCCTATGGGGGTCATCAGTCCTCCCTGTACCTTGTTCCATGTACTGTGCTCTCAAAGTGTAGGAAATTCCAAGCTGTGTCTATGTAAGCCTTTTTATTTTTAATTCCCATCTGTGAAAATCTGTTGGCACTATTGTAGGAATTATTTTGTCATCTTATGCTCAAAGATAATGCACTTTTCTTGAATTCTTCTTATAATCCTTTTGGGGTTACTATTTCTTCTTTAGTGTTTCTCCATTGAGAAGAATATTTGTTCTGTAGAACCGTGGCCCAAGGAGTTTTGGTCCAAGTAGAATTATTGCTTTCCCTTGTGTAAGAGTTTGATTTCTCCTTTCTTCTGCGTTTTATTCCTCCCTCTCAGGAATTTCATTTCTGCTTAATCCTCATTTAGAGCTGGTACTCAGTTGAAGTGAATTGATCTCTGCTGTTAGTGATCTAATTCAATTATCTTCCTATACTAGTGGAACAGCCAAGTTCTTAGTTATATATTTGGTTTTATATTGCATCTGTGTAGACTTCAGAACCATCGTTTCTTAGAAAGGAATTTTGCTTGGAGTATGATGGAATCATAGATTTATTTTTAGAGTAAATATGTTAACTGTAATTCATTGACACACCTGTTTGATCAGTTGATAATACTGCTCTTTTTACTTGAAAGTTTTATAAATAAAGGCTAATTTGTTATAAAATGGAATTTTCATTTTTCCAACTTCTGCCTCTCCCTTTAAGTTTCAAAGGAAAACTCCTAGTGACTGTGGTTTCTTCTGCTGTTGCAAGTACAGAGTGCTCTTCTGGTGTCCCTTTTAGTATATCATTCTTCAGTCTGACCTGAAAAAGGTGGAAACACAAAGCGGAAACTGCAATATTGACCTAAATCTGACTAATATCTCCAAATATGTACATTATTGTGGTTATATTTATCTTCCAAATGTTATAATAAATTGTAAGGTATTTTAATTTTAACCCATCTCATGTGTTTATTGTTTAATATAATAAGAGAAATGTTATTGTTTAATATAATAAATGAAAGATACTTTTTGGAGCTCTGAGATTTCAGCACTCTTTCTTTACTTCTTTTTTTTTCCCCCCGCAATTTCACAAGTTTTTATGTTAAATGTGTGAATCTTGCTTGGAACAACAACTCTATTCTCTGCACTGAGATCTTTTTCCTGTTGGCTGTTGCCCTCTGCACTGTTTGCCCTCCTGTCCTTCCCTTTCTTCCTTGTCCCAGCCAGATTTGGGCTGAGCAGACCAGTCCCAAATCCAACACCACACCCTTTCCAAGCAAACTGTGTGCAGCAATGCTGGATATCCTGGCAGTTTACACCAGGAGCAGGAGATCACCAGAGACAACCTTTGGCTGGCTGGAAAAACACACCTCACTGTTGGGCTGTTCCATTGACTCACGTTGACTCATTCTTCTCCCAGCTATTCACTGGCTGCTCCTGCTCACCTTGCTGAAGGGAGCAGCAGGTTGCCAAGGCAGGTTTCTCTCCCAATATTTTTAGTGTGTTAACATTTTAGACTGCAGTGTGTCACAGATGGGCACAACTCCCTACCCAATTCTTCTCATCGTGTCCTGCTTCTCATCTCTTACAAAACCATGGCCCAGCACTCCTCCATATGTTGTTCCCACTCAAGTTTCTGGGGCCTGACACACACAGAGTTCTCATCCCTGTGCTTTCCCAAATGCATTTCTAATCCACGTTGTCTGGGCTTAATCTGAAAGGACCCTCCCTGTACCCAGCATTGGCCTAAGAGACCCTTCACTGGGAAGAGAAGAAAAGCATCACAATTCTGCTCAGGATGTGGAAAATTGACCCTAAAGGCTGTCCAAGCTCTGGGCCCAGCTGTTAAACCTCAAACACAACTGTAGCACTTGCTGACCGGACCTAAATACGTCCCATGCCCAGCTCTCCTCTTGGAATTCTGAGCTCCTGGAGTCATTGGTGCCACCCCTACTCTGGAAATGCCTTCAGGATTATCTCTGGAATTGCTGAATCTCCCATCTGCTGTATGTGATTATCAGTGTAGTCACTCTGAGTACCTTTTCCCTCCTGTCTGGTTGGCTTTTTTTTTTTAAAGTAATGACCAAAATTAAATTTTTTTATTGGTGCTGATGCAGCATCTCTTAAAATTGCTGTAGCCTTCCTAATTGATGAAATCTCACAGGACTCTGCCAGCAACAAACATATTTCTGCTCTGTAACTTCCCATAAAGGTCCTTGACCACAATTTTCAGAATGAAAAAGCCCTGTGCTCTTCCCTTGCATCCACAGAAAGGACGTCCAGGCATTCTATATCCCTTAGTTTGCAATATAATATAAAATCATTAAGATAAAAAGACAAAACCCACTTAAGCTGTCCTTGCACACAGGCTGTAAAAAAGTGATTGTTGGGATCTGAGGATATCTTTGTGTGTGTTTTGCTTTGTGTTTAAGCCTCAGGCTCAGTTTTATTCACCAAATACATTAAATGACACAGGAGATCATATCCCAAATGACATTCCAGATGCTTCCAGGTGACATGATAAGTAGTCAGAACTCCAGGTGTACTTTTAGCTGTAAGAAGTGCAGGAAACCAAAGTAAGAGTGATTTGAAGCAACACTCTGTTTAGTTATAAACCCGTACTAGGTAAGTTCACCTGCAGTTTCTGTGTTGTTGAATTTATGCTC
The DNA here is from genome assembly GCA_037834095.1 of Argya squamiceps. Lineage (NCBI taxonomy): Eukaryota > Metazoa > Chordata > Aves > Passeriformes > Leiothrichidae > Argya > Argya squamiceps. Next base: position 69,953 of record JBBMKD010000103.1, read on the forward strand.
ACGACAACAGGCAGAAAACTTCTGATTTGCTAAAAGTACTTGTAATGGGAGCAGGTAAATGAGCAGGTAACTACTGTTGACAATGGTTACAGAGTAAATGAAAGTTTGGTTACTTCTGCTCTCCTTGTGCTTACAAAGGAAGTTTTTGGTAAAGTTAACCCCTTCTTCATTCTATAAAGCAGTCCTTATGGTTCCTCTTTAGTGTCTGCACTAAATATCATAAGATCAAATAATTGTGGCTGAAAAATCAGACCTCAAAAGAATAAATCAAATATATTTTCTACCTGACAAGTTTAGGATTAATCTGTGCATCCTTTGTGTGCTGCAAGTGGAAGGAGTTGGTTTGTGGCAGGGGCTGCTCCCAATCTCAGCTGCAATGATGGGTTGTTTGGGATGAAATTATACAGAGTTTTAAAGAGTCTCTGGGAATCAATACGTTGAACTAGTTACCTCCAGGACCTGTGAAATGAGCATGGCTGTGTGCTTTAGGTCACTAGTGTTTGGCTTGTAAACCAATCACTTCTCCAAATCAAGTGGAAAGCACATATCTGCCAGAGCCTGGGCCATGGCAGAGGAGCTGCTGCAGGGCCAGAGTTCAAAGCTCTGGCTGCTTCACTCACAGCACATGGGACATGTCATGTGCAGGCAGCAACTGGGACAGACCCAGCTGAGAGCAGCTACTCTGAGGACACTGAGGAATTTTAAGGTTTGTAGATGCCACCAAGTAGGTTTTGGATGCTAGCAATAGGGATGGCTTTTTCTCTGTTAAATTACATGGGGTTTGGGTTGAATTTTTTTTGCTAGTTACCATAGTGATGGCTACATGACTTTGTTGTAGTTGTTTTATCTAAATATAGCAAAATAAATTGCTGCAGCTTGGGGTTCTGGCTTCGAAAATTCAATTTAAGCAAAGCCTAACAGCTACTCTGTGTTAGAGGTGCACAAAATAGCTGAAGAAACCACAGAGCTGCTACCACAGAAAACCACAGAACCACACAATCCTATAATTTGAAGAGTGGATAAACTTATTTTGGCATTCTTGTGGATGAAAGACCAAAGTTTAGAGCCAGTCTATGTTTTCAGGCAGTTTGTAAATGGCTGTGAGTAACCAAGGGCTCGCACAGGTTGAAATGCCCCATCCTGGATGAGGTGAGTCATGTCCAGCACTAAAGCTTCAGCTCTTCCAGATGTGATTATCCCCAGAACTGAATCTAAAATAAACATCCAGAAAAGCCAAGGGGTTTCTAGTCCAGCCTTCCACTTTAGGGTTGAAAAAAAAGAGATTTGAAAGTGTCCTGCCTGCTGGCTTGCTGGGTGGTGGTTGAGTGCAGGGTGCTGGTACAGTGCTGGTTGTGTACAGAGTGCTGGGGTGGTGCTGGACTGTTCCACAGGGCACTGCTGCAGTGCTGGGGTGGTGCTGGACTGTTCCAAAGGGCACTGCTGCCGTGCTGAGGTGGCGCTGGACTGTTTCAAAGGGCACTGCTGCAGT
>JBBMKD010000103.1:78524-102916 GCA_037834095.1 Argya squamiceps
GGCTCGGATCGGCGGCCGGTGACGGGACACTGAGGGGTCTGTGCCCCGAGTGAGCCGGGGGAACGCTGGGGCGGCTCTCCGTCCCTGCTCCAGGGACACTGAGGGACCCTGCCCTGGAAGCACCTACAGGACCCTTCCTGACATGAGGGGACCCTGTGCCGAGATGCACTGTGACAGATCTGCTGTGGGGGTGGAGGCATCGAGGGCTACTTGACCTGGAAACACCAAGGGAGCATCTGTGACAAGAGGGGGCACTGATAGCTACAGGCTTCAGCAGAGACTGTGAGGGGCTTGGTGTGGGATGGGGAACCCTGAGGGGTCCTTGCCCTGGGGACACTAAGAAAGACACAATGAATTAGAGGTTTGATCCCCCCACACCTCAGAGCAGCTGCCCCACAACCCAGCCTCATCCCTGGGGCGTGTGGTGCAACCAGACTCAGAAAAAGTAGATGGGAGTGGAAGGTGTCAGGAGCACAGTGAGGGAGAGAAACATGCCCTGCTCCCATGGGTAAAGTGCTATTTACCATGGCCCCCATCATGGGGGCAGTTTATGGTCTTGGGCTTGATTTTTCAGAAGGGAAGATTGTTCTTCTCCCCTACCTTGGCCTGTAGCTCAGATGCTGAGTCCGAAGGAGCAATTCTCCTACAACTCCTGATAACATGCTCCAGACTCCTGTTTCTGAGAATCAGGGCTGCTTGGCTATCATCCAGGAGCAAAAGTGGCAGATCTGAAAGGGAGAAAAACTATGTTCTGTCAAGGGATTCTTTGAGAGCCTGTTCAAAGAAAGTGCTATGCTTTCTCCTCTCCTCCTCCGTATTTCCTCTGCAATCGCTTTAAAAGGGGTTTTTAGGTGAGCTGGAAATCAGGAGAGTGCAGGAGAACAGCTTTCACTTTTATGCATGGTGTGCCCCAGGAGGGGAAGGAGCAATGCCCTCGATGGGCTCTGGTTCTCCGAAGCGCTTTGAGCCTGTTCACCAGAGCCCATCCCAGGCTGTGTTTAGCCACCTCGGGAAAACTCAGTTGCTAGGGTGAGTAAATGACCTTTGCAATAGCTACGCGTGTTTTAAAATCAGGAATATCTCTTGTTTAACTTTCTATAGTTTTCATTCTAAAAGTTCACAGGTTGGCCAGAAGGAGCAGCCAAACTTCTGTGACTGGAGCAGAATCAATACACTGAATGCATGGTAACGCTGTACACAAAGATGTGTGACTCATGGCTCTGTAATGTCACACTTGTGTAATCTTTCAATGTAAACTCTTTTCCTCTAATAAAATGTCCGTAAGTGAGCGATACATATATATGGAGCTGTGAGTCAGCCAAGAAAATACACTCTGATGAATTCAGAATGAATGTGAATGCTCCCTTGATAACACACCCTCAATGTCTGTGTCAGTTTATGTGCTTGTGATTTCAGCAACAGCTATAACAAAATATTTTGTTTCTAGGATATACAACTGGACGTGTAGGTTTCACTGAGAAGCTCCAATTGGATGCTGCCTTCCAGGAGACACTGCAAGGACTTTGTTTATAGCCCTGCAATGGGTCCGTCACCAAACTCTGCATTTTCTTTGTGTGAAGGAAATGTTTAGTGGGCAGAGAGGATGAAAGACAAACACACAAAATAATAAATTCACTGCCTTTAGTTTCTTTTTTGTTTTTAAGAAAAGCAGGCTAAAAATTGAGAGCTGCACTAAACCTGGGGAGACAAATGTGGGAATTTATTTACCTTGTGAGTCACTGGTTCTGCGCAAATTGAGAACAACTTTGCCATGACCTTCCACTCGGTTCGTGACAGTTGTGCTGACATTTTCTGGCTTTTTGCTGCTCACGACGCTTATTTTAAATACCTAAATGCACGATCCTGGCAATGATCTCATTTAGCATAGATCAGGAGTGATGCCACTGGTGTATAAATGTGAAGAATGTGAGATTAGAAAGTATTTGTTAATCTTCTCTGGGTAGAGGAGAACTAAATGATGTGTGATTTGTCTTCCAGCCAAAGTAAACACGGACTCAGCCATTTTTATATGGCAAAGTTCATTTTCCTAGGTATTGGTGCTGCTGTCTCTTGTTGCTTTTAGATCAAGGGGAAACTTTTTAAGGGGATTGCAATCAAGATTTTGCATGTTAATAGAAGAATCCAAGCTGGGGCTGTGCTGGGCTGAGCCCAACTGAAGCTCGCAGCTGGATGTGTTGGTGCAATACCCGCGTCACCTGTCTGCCCCAGCTCTGAGTCATTACAGAACTCAAACAAACAAAAAGCTCCTTTCTCATGGATTGTTCTCAGAAAGTCCTGACTGCACCCAGAGCAAACTAGTAATAATAGTAATAGCAGGGTAAACGACCCGAAAATGACACCTCTTAGCACCTAGAGTACACAGTACAGGTAACACCGTGACCAACCCCTTCATATGGAAATGAGACAGAGGATTTCCTTGCTTGTGTCTCAAATTGTCACAGTTCTGGTGACTATACAATTTTATTGGTTTTTTTCTAATTTAAACTGCAGGCTCTGAGTTAGCGCATTTTAGAATCTGCTGTCAAGGAAGTTGATAAAATGATGTAGACAACCACATAAAATGAAATACACAGGTATATGTCAGAGACACACATCTTAATTTGGGGAGAGTGATGTAATCCTGTAGGTCTTTTGTCTGAATAAAATAACATCATGAATTAATTGGAGAAAGGAGCCTTTTTGACCAGACCTTTCATGACTGGAGCTGATTCCCATGCAGGGACTGACAGATGAGCCATCCCTTTGATGAGCTGAAAGGGCTCATTAATTTTTTGGAAAACATCTTTTCCTTTAATACCTTTTTTCTTAGTGATTCTCCTCTGAGCTATCTGTGTATTTTCAAAGTCTTCCTTGAGGTTTGAGCGCTGAAACAGTGGAGTAGCAGACAAATATGAGTCACTTCTCTTTAAGGATTTGATTTGGGTCTTCTGCTGAGTAGCTGCTTGGCAAAGGCCTCCTCTCCACCAGCCAGGACAAGGGGGAATGGCTTCCCCCTGCCAGAGGGCAGGGTTAGATGGGACATGGAGAAGAAATTTTTCCCTGTGAGGTGGTGAGGCCCTGGCACAGGGTGCCCAGAGCACCTGTGGCTGCCCCTGGACCCCTGAAAGTGTCCAAGGCCAGGCTGGATGGGGCTTGGATCACCCTGGTCTAGAGGAAGGTGTCCCTGCCTAAGGCAGGGGCTGTGACTGGATGATCTTTAAGGTCCCTTCAAATCCCAAACCATCCTGTGATTCCATGGTACTGCCTCAGCTCCTCCACCATGAACACCCTCTGCACTCAGGGCTGGCTCCCAGGCTTTCTGAGGAGGTTGAATTTATGACAATGTTGAAAGCAGAGCACGTGGGATATGGGGGAAGACTGGGAGGTGAAACAAAGCCCTGGGAGAGCTGATGGAAGAGCTGGTGGCAGGGCTAGGAGGCATCAAGAGAGAATTGAAACCACTGGAAGAAATCCCATCTTGTTTAGGGTTGCACAGATGGAAGGTAGAAGCTGCAAAAAGATACCAGGAAACAAGATGTCTGAGAGCAGAGCAATTTTGTGTCCCAGTTTTTCTGAATAATTCCCTGTTGGCCTACGTAGGAACCTACTTTTGTCCATGCCAAAAAGCAGGGCTGCTTGCATGTTCCATTCCTAGAACGGTGGCCTTCAGCTTCTCTGTATTGCCATGAGTGGGGTTTGTGTCTGCCTGGATAGTTAAAATAATCCTTCAACAGTGACATGCTCTTCAAATTATGTTGCACTTCTGTGATCCTTGTCATCTAGGATTTTATCAGAAACAACTTCCGTTTTCTTGCAGGTTATTGTTAACAAAATTGAATGGTAAGTAACGATAAAAAAAATCAAGAACCAATAAACCTGCTTGATTAATATCTAAATTCCATTTCCAGATGTTTTGGCCTGTGGTTGGACCAATTTGCACAAGCACACCGTGGTAATTTGTCATGTGCTGATTTCTTACTGTGAAAATCACACTGCACCCAGGCACGTACTTATTTAAAACACCATCACAAACATCATTAGCAAACCATCTTTATTTAGAATTCTTTTTATGTCTCAAGCCTTCCCTGCCTCTGCCCAGGTTTATGTAACACTGACAGGCATATCTGGGTCATTCTGTTTACCCTGTTGCAATATTGACACAATATTAACATTCTCTAAGTCACCTGGGGCTTCCCCACTGCTCTGAAATGAATTGATAATAAACATTAACCATCTGGATATGTCCTTAGTTGGTTCTTTTGAAACACTCACTTCTAAATTACCCAGACCTGGCAACTTAATACTATTTGAGATGAGTAGCAGTTGTTTTAACATCCTCCTTAGTTACTGTAATGGAAAGTATTTCAACATCATTATTGTCTGATCTCAATACAGCATCTGGCCTTGTCCCAAAGAGAGAACAGAAATATTTTTTTAGCACTTCTGCTTTTTCAGTGTGATTATTGGCAGTTCTATCCCTTCCATTCCTTGTGATGGCAATCTTAACTGGTTTTAGTGGAAGCCTTATTAATTTAGCTCCCAAAGATTAGCAAAAGTCAAGCTCTGATGCTTCCAACCTGCTTTAGCAAGGCAGGCTCCCATCAATGCAGAGGGAAACCAGCTTAAATTCCATTTAAATAAGTAAATCAAACTATATAAATAAAACTTTTCTCAGAAATATGCAAGAAAATACATTCATGGTTGAATAAATCATGCAAAAATCCAGCTATTTAGCGAATATAATTGAGGTAATTATGTATAGCTACTCCAACTTGCTGTGTGAAGAATGATAGGGTTCAGCTGTAAATGATTTTTTGTAATTTTTGATTGGGGGGGACTCTTCAAACCTGAATAATATATGCCACTTTTTTAATGATCAGCTTTGATTAGGTATGTAGCTGTGCTTCTGCCAGCTCTTACTGACGTATGTGCTGAATGCCCATATGTTGTACTGCAGATGTCCCTTTCAGCTGTCAAATAAAAACACATTTGAATTTCTTTTTTTTTTTTTTTACAGAACTGTGAAATGATACCACAGTTTCCAAAACTTGGCAAGCGTGTCGAATCATATTAACAAAACTGCTTGAAATATCAGTCACTGATCATGACAAGTAATTTTCAGTTGCTGCCAAATACTTTAGGCTACAGAACCAAATATTTAATGAAGAAATGGGCAATTGGGGCGTGGAATAACAGGAGCAAAGGGCAGAAGCACCTATGTGGTTTCATTCAGAAAAATTACTCTTATGGTTGAAAAACATTTAATGGGCTCTACAATATCAGAAACCCAAGAAGATGAAACTCATTTAATTCTGGAGTACAGGAGTGTTACACTTTGAGTGCTCATACTGGTCGTGCCATTCCTGGCCTGCATTTTTAATAGACAATTTGTATAACTGGTTGGAGATGACAGGAGGAAAAGGGAAATGATGTCTTATCTCTCATGTCCACTTAGGACAGTGAGTGTTGTCAGATGTGCCAAGTTAACTGGGTTTAGAAATAAGAACTGTGTTTGGGGTTTGATAAATGCAGGGGGGAAAATCTGTTTGCGGGAACTTCAAAGCCCTAATCAGCTGCTTCTTTTCTCTTTTTAATTTGTGTGATCTGTTGCAGTCTGAGTCAGCACAGATGCAGGTGCCCTTCTTAGCAGAGCTTTTTGCCACTTTGAAGTTTACATGTTTTAATTCTGGCGGGGCGGGGGTGGAGGGAGAGAAGACTGGACAAAGCTTAAAACCAGCCACAAGAAGAGAATTACTCAGGAGTGAGGAAGGCTTTGGGGTCGTTTCTCTTTTTGGCATGTGAAACATGGTTATAGGTTATGGTTGGATCTGATAAGTGGAGCTTTATTCACCAAAAATACAAAGTAAGAGTTCATGTAGGGTGTAGGTTGCAAAGCCTTGTTTGACGTGATGAAAAGGTGGGGTTTAGTTCTCCTTTATAAAATACCTTTTTTGTACTGCACCTGTATGATTTATTAGTCATATGTCCTGCAGTAAAGTAATGGGAAATACTGGAGCAAGCATTTCATTAGCCGTGACGCTGTTAATTGGTGTTGCTGGCTGCCTGGAATTACTTTCCCTGTTTGAATACATGGAAGTGTGAATCAGAGGGATGAATTGGCAGTAAGAGGAAGACAGGCACCTCTGCAGGACAGGCTGCATGTATAGAGCAGCTGAAGTCATTTGTCTTCCTGGCCTCTCAAGTCCTTGCAGACTTAGATCACTGAAATATTCAATATGGTATATAATTTTTTCCATGATCTCAATTAGTTGTATAATTATGATTAAACTTTGAAACTTCAGTGGGATATTTTGGGATTGACTTTTTTCCCAGACGCTTGTGTCCATTGTTGTGATAATTTTTTTTTTCTTGAGCTATTAGTGCCTACATTTTAGGATATTTATATATTTAAATTCCTGGCTATGTCTGAGCTCAGGAATAGTGCTTTGAGTTTCAGAGAAAATGCTTTCTCATCCAGAAGCAAAACTTCAGCTTATTTTGTTCCACACACCTGAGCTTTTGCTCCAAGTTGTTCAGCTGATGGCTGTGAGGAATGTCACACTTACTGCTGAGGGTGGAATCAAGTGCCAGTTGTCAGGGTTAATACTGATCAAAATTATTAATATTTGGTGCTGTAGTATATATATATATAGCAATTGTAGCTGAAGAGAACAACGCTGTTGCAATCCCTTGAACGGTTACAGCTATTCTTGAGCAATAAAATGCTTTTTCAAGGGACAGCCTGATACAATGCAACTTTGTAGAATGAGTTGTGAAATTCTCTTTTCATTTGCCACATAAAGCGCCAAATAAATGTTTGTAATAAAAACACTAGCCTGGGAAGAATGTGTTTTGCCAATTACAGCATAATGTGAGCTACAAAGAAGTGTTCAGCATGGACTGCATGGTGCTGTTAGTGTCAGGTTACAGCAGAGGAAAAAGGTGCCTTAATTTACCAAATAACCAGCGTGGGTTTTATCCCACATTTGCAAGGAAAATCACTGCTCTGAGAGAAAAGAGATGGGCCTAATCCCATGCAAAATGAATTTGGTGAGGAGCAGCAGGGTGAGAAACCAAGGCAGGGGGACTGCAGAGCTCTGATTGATGGTGGGTGGCCAGCCCTCCAGCTTGTGGTTGCCACATGCACGTCCTCCAGTTGGGTGAGGGGGGCACAGGGTGGGACTAAACCTCCTGTAGCAGAAGTGGGACAAGCCACACTGGGCCTGATGGTAACAATTTAGGGGGCCCTTTCACCTATTGCTCAAGACCTTGCACGATTCGCCTTGTTCCCCTTTTCAGGTTTCATATCACAGAGAACTGAGTTATTTTTTTTCCAACACAACTTTTACTTCAGCCTAAAGTTAGACACTGAAAACGCTCCGTGGCTGTGGCTCAGCTCAGCCTGACAACGCTCTTGAAAAATAAAGCCTGGATCTTGCTTAGCTGGAAACCCAAAAAGAGCTGCCTTGTGCTCAGCTTCTCTGCGGGCTGTTTTCTGTCTTCTTCTGCTTAAAAACCACCTGCTCCGAGGGGATGGCAAAGCATCTCATTCACATGGAGTCAGCGGGAAGCAGCAGCCAAGAGGCAGCGGCGAGTGTGAGCGAGAGGGGATCCTGTGCAGCCTTTATATACCGGAGTTATTTTTAACCACAGCCTCCATGCTTATTACAGTGTTTCCTCTCTCAGACGCTCAGGAAGCCCACTTGGCTCTGTTTCCTGCTAACATTCAGCCCTGGCTCACAAAATCTTTGAGAACAACAGGCCTGAGACTGCTCGGCTCCATTAAAAAAACTGGCAACTTTTCAAGCCCTGACAGAAAACCTTTGAAAACTCTGGATTTCCTCCAGCTAACGTATGAGGCTCCTACATCAGTGACAAATTAGACTGAAACAGCACAAAACACTCCTATGTAAATAGCCTTTTTTCTGCGTTCACTCTTTTAATAGTTCAAACATTATTTATAGTTATTTCTCTGGGTGGAAAAATATTTTTATATTTTTCCAAAGATGGGTCCTAGTGAAATGTTTTCTTTGTTTGTTTGGATTTTTTATGTTTTCTTTTTTTCCTTCGAGAATTTTGTGACAGTTTTCTTGGGCTCCAGGAGCAACCTTTTCTTCCTGGAAACCAGGACAAAATGGCTGTTTGTGAGTTCTTCACTGAAAGACCTCTGTCCAACACTGAGCTGCCATTCTCCCAACTATTAAATAATAGTTATAACAGGCACGACTGAGTTCTGATTTCCTGAGAGACAACAGGAGAGGTCAGCTGCACTTTATCGCTGACTTTACACATGCGTTTTACATGTAACGTAAATTGTATTGATTTTTTTCTTGCAGGGTTTTCACTTCAATTCCAAAGGGACTCCCACTTCCAAAATTGCTTTCAAGTATCAAAATAGATGTGATCTTCGTGGCTGAGAATGTTATCTTATTCCTGCATTGCCATTGCAAAACATACTAAGAAATCTTAATGTTCTATCACTTCTTACTATGTGTGAGTAAAAATGACCTGGAATCATAGATGATAAATCCAGATTATTAGGCTGGTGGGATTTATTGATTTTCTAGGAGTATTTCTAGTATTTCACATCCTTTTCTGCATCAGCATCACCTTAAATGTTATTTATTGCCCTGGGCATGAACAGGAACCATCAGTGATTTCTCCATGTCCTTTGTAGTCCCAGTGTTTGTCTCAGAGTGGTTGGTGGTAGCAAGTTCACTGGAGCAGGAGGATTTCCCTGCCTTGCCCATTTTCTGGGCTGTAAGGTGTTTTTATTCTCTCCTTCCAGTTCTAATCATCCCCAGCTTGAGCATGTAGACTCAGAAGTAGTAAGGCTCTGCGATTGAAGGAAAAAATGATGGAGATTTCATCCCTCCCTGGGATGATAAGGCCACTTTTTACCCAGCTAAAGGCAACAGTTCTGCAAACCCAGGGAATTCTCTTCTATTTTCTCCTCAAAGGATTACCTTCACTCCCTTAGCTGTGCCCTGAACCACTAGATTATGCCTATTACTCTGTTTTTTGAGGTTGATCATCTCTGTGGGGTTTGTATGACAGTAGATTTTTGCCTTCTGCCTTTCCTCTGGAGCTTGGCTACTGTGTGAGAGCATCTCCAATGGGAAAGCTCATCTATATCATGAAGAAGTGTCTCTGTTACACTGTTCAAACAGCTGTGCTTTGCTAGACCAGAAACAAGGAAATACTGAACAGGGAGCTGAGTGTATCAAGCATGATCTTGTACCATCTCTACAATGACCCTTATTCTGATTGGAATCACTTTGCTCTCTGATCTATCTACATTTCACACAGACGTGGTTATCTCGTGCAGTTGAAAATCATTCTTATGAGAACAGAAAAGTGTAAACAGTTCCTGCATGTGAAAGAACTGAATTCCACATTTTTTAACTTTTAGTAACTCCTTGTGCAGTTCAGTTGCTTTTTGGGGCTTTTCTCTCACCTCATACCCAACAACGGGGTTTTGACTGCGCCAAGACTTCTCTCTTTTTAATGGATCTTGGGAAGTGAGGCTTTTAAATCCTGCATATCATTTTGGCAAGTGATCCTTATTTTGTAAAATGGTTCCAGTCAGAGCTCCCAGCACTTGCTGTTGTAGTTTATGGAACAAGTGGTATGGGACAGCAGATTCACATTTATTTTCAGGCAGGAAGCCAGTAGTGCAAAAATGCCTCATGAGCTGAAGGTTCAGGGTGAAACCTTTTTAAAAAAGAATCAAGGTGGTTGGGTGGTTTATCATGCACGGCCCAGAGGTCTAAAAATTACTTGTTTTGATGCTATTTGGAGCTCAGTATAATGAAAAACTGACTTTGTGCAGATTGGCTTTCTGCGTCACAGCCCATCTTGGGACAGTAATACCAACAAGGACAATTAGTTTAACTGTCGTTCACAATTGCTGTTTGTTTCTACTCAGTGGTTTCTGGTAGAAGCTGCAGGACGACCCTTCCATTCCCACTCAGTAATTGCCTACTAGTCACTGAAGGACAGACTCACCAAGGGCTTTCAAACCTCACTTACCCTCCTTCAAATATAACTGAAATTTATAGCTAGCAGCTTCTAAAATAACTCACATCACCACCACCTCCAAAAACAGCTCTGGAACCATGTGGCCTTGTGGTTATGGCTCTTGGGTTGTGGTGGTGAAGTCAGAGATTCAAATCCCGTTGTAGGGAGATAAAAAGCTTCAAAGAAAGTGAAACTGGTTTTGCCTTGATTAGGTGGAAATAATAACACCTCATTATGCTCACAACTGAAAACCTAAATTCATAGCCAAAAATCAGGTACAATGCAGAATTCTGTGTCACAACAAGAGATGCACTGGCTGTGAAGGCATGTGGTTGCTACGAAGACAGCTCATGCCACTTGTCATGTCAGGGGGGGTTTGCTTCTCTTAGTACATAATATCAAGGTGTGGGATGATAAAAGTCAAGGTCTGAAGCCTTCACAGGCAGCACAGACAGAGACCAGTAAGATCCACTCTATTTTTCAATGTACCTTTTGGTTGAGTGGCTGTTTCAGATAGGAAAGGTTTTGTTTCCTTACTACCTTAGAGCTGGCCAGACCTCTCTCTCTAAGCATTTAGGCAACACTTGCAGCTGTGCAAGAATCCCGTGGATGCTGCACTGGAAATTGTTATTATCATACCATGATTAGTAAATGCAAATGCAATAATAGGTCTATGATTTTACATTGTACAGGAATTAGAAGGAACCAAGTACAAACCAGACAGTTTTATAAGCAGAGGGCCTTAGCTCTCAGTATTAAAATTATCTGAACCTGGACTAAATGTAAATAGATTTCTGAGTTATTTGGCACAAGAAACATCTGGAAAGCTCTGCCTTCCCCCTCAATACGCAGAATTTTCACAAAGCCATTGCTGTCCTGCTGAGTTATTCCTATAGCCAGTCAATATGTTTTGGGGGACTTGCAAAGCAATCCTTGAGGGAATTTCCTTCAAAAACTGGGCCAGCTCCTATATTGGCTTTAGGAGGAACCTCCCTACCTGCCCAAAAGAAAAGCCACCCCAAGCCCCACTGAAACTCCAGCCTTGTGGTGTTACCTTTCAGGTTTTGTATCTCTCACTGACACTGGAATTAATTCCCTCTATTTACACAGGGTATGAGAGGAATTTTAACTCGAGATTGAAGGTCAGGTTTAAGTCTCACTTCATTATACACAGGATATAAATGTGAAGACATATTTTAAGTATAAATGTCTACAAACTCTCTGCTACAGATGATAAGAAGAAGAGTCCACGGAGCTATAAATCCTAAGAATAGCTGTTACTGGATTATGAGGACATCTAGAAGTGGGCATGTCATGTTTTTCTGATTTATTTAGTAGCATTCCGATGGGAAAACATAGAAATGATAACGTGCATCAATGGTACATATTGTCTCTGCAGAAAAATCCAAACCTGATTCCTTGGTGACAAGCTTGGCAGATTATTTCTTGAACTACATTAAGTCTGCAGCAGAGACAGATCTGAAGCATTTACAGAAAGAGAACTGATGTTTCCATTGTTGGAATCCAGTGGATATCAAAGATGTCTTTGAATTTCTACAATTAGAAGGAGCCAAATAAAAACCAAATAATTTTCCAAGCAGATGGCCTTAGCCCTCGGTACCAAAATTATCAAGTTCCCTACATAGTGGTTTTAAGATAGATGTTAATGGATCTTTGAGCAAGAAGCATTAGTGATCTGGACTACAGCAACATTTTAATTAAAAAGTTGTACAATAACAGACTCAAAATGTAAACTTCAAAACATTTAAAGCCCAAATTACCGTGTGTTCAGAACTGGCATTGAGCATGTCATTTTTAACATTCCAGACTGCCTTCATTATAGTTTAAGAAGCCACAGAAATACACCGTTACGAGCCAGGAATAGTTTGTCCTTTTATTTGGAAAGAGAATTACAGAGGGAGCTATTGGGAACTGAAGTTTAGTTCCTAAAGCAGGAGCAGGCTACAGTATTTTTATACACAACTGCAACCACAGACTCGCACTCACTCAAACATGCCGGACTAAACGGTGCCGGCTGTATAAATACTCAACACTAAGTTAAAACACAGGTTCTTTTTTATTTCAGCTTTGAAGGTTTATCATGCTATTTCTACTTTTTCAATATCATTTAAAGTCTAGATGACACATATATATATATATATACACACATATATATATATATACACACACACACATATATATATATACTCATACAAGGGGGCCAGTAACTTAAACCTACAAATTAAGACCATGGTTCTTCAGTAGCCTGATTCCTTTCTGGACATTGTTGACGGACACAAAGCTTGCTTTCATTTGTGAACATCCACTTAAAATTACAAAGTAAATCCTTCCGGATTTGTTGTATTATTATTATTATTTTTTTTTTTCCCAGTGAGTTACTCCACAACTGCGCCGTAATACTCGTATAATCTTTTTTTCAGAAATTGGGCTCACATAACTTGTTGGTATGCAAAATATGTAAGGCCCCAGTCTGTTCTGAATTACACCCATGCAAAACTGTTGAAACTTTAAAGGGAGTTTAAAATATGCATGAGTAAGGAAAACAAATGGAGCCTCACTTGGCAAAGTGCCTTGAGATCTTTAGAAGATTTTCTGGAGATCTTTACAAGATCACTGTACACTTTGTTACCTGTACCTTCAAGACAGGGAGGGGTTCTGATTCTTAAACTACTGTAGCCCAAAACAGGTTTTATCAATGCTTTTGATAAATGAAAATGATAGGAGCAGCAGATGTCCCACATTAATGTTCTAAACTCACTATAATTAATAAAAAGGTCTAACAGAAAAAATATCCTAAACCTCATGGCTGGTCAGAAATCAACTCTGGTTTTGTTTTACCGAGAGCAGTAAATAAACTATAGACATGAAAGGACATTCTTGAAGTGGTTGGTTGTGATAATTCTGCCCAGGAAGCTGCTGAAGAGCACCACAGACTGTCTGCCCTCACATTTGTTGTCTCTTTTTCCCTGCGTTGTTATAAAATCAGGGGAATTGATTTTGCTTCGTGACATTGGTTGACTTGGATGATAGAGTTGCAATTCTAAAGCCTGCACTTTTAACATGCTTTACAAACTGTTTTGGCTATTTTCAGATTGACTATTGAACCACAGTGGAAGTCTATGTATTCGAGATATTTTGGGTGATTGTGTAACTGGAAAAAACTGCCCTGATTTTAAAATATTTTTGGCCTACAAGTGGAAGTAAATAAGCAATTTTAGAGACTCACTGGAAAGTAATTGCTCCTGCAGGATGCTGGCTGTGCCAGGAACTCTGGCAGATGCACTGAACCCTCACTATTAAAGCTTCAAAAACCCCTATTTTCTGATGCAAAGGATCAAAACCAAGGATATATAACCTAAAATGTAAGGAACTTGGAAAGAACAGACGTCTGTGAAGGGAAATGTCTAAACATATGAACTGCATTAGAAGGGAATACAAGGGGAAAAAAAGCCTGGTTGAAGTTCAGAGAGTCCTTGGCTTGTGGTGGTGGGAAGCTGTGGTGGCAGTGAGGGTGAGAGTCTGGTCTGGGGATGGAGCTGCTTGTGACACACAGACCTCCAGCCTTATCAGATGTGACCTTGGGCTGATCAAGAGCTTGGGCAGGAAGAACTGTTGGTGACAATGACATGAGAGAGAGCAGGAGCAAGAGAAGCACCTTGTTTTGGGTGACACTGGACTGCTGGATTGCAACCCTTTGATAAGAACATTCTGTCCCTGCACTTCCATCCAGTGATTCATCGGTGACTAGGAGAGAGTCATAAAAGCACCACTGTCAGCTAATGTGTCATTAAAGGAAGCGTTCTGCTTGGTTTTTTTCCTAAACAAGAAGTTAACAAAGTGTTATTTTTCCCTGCTCACGCTGTAAACTGGTATTTCAAAGGCTGGAGTGACTTGTCTTTGCTGTTGCTTTACTTGCATCTCAAGGCTGTAATTGAATTCACCCAGGCTGGTTTGTAGGTCTTTACTGTCAGTTCTCTCCATGATTCCTCAATAGAAATCCCTGCTCTTGCCTCCAGCAGCCCAAGAGTTGATCAGAAACCCTCAAGGAGCTGTGGACAGCCACAGGCTCTGTAGTAAAGGACACAAGTAGCTCTGAAACTGAAAGAGAAGTTTTTCATCTGCAGAAAAACTTCAAGATATGTCTATGACCAACTCCCTCCCCCCTCCTACTTCTCTTTTTCCTTTTGTTTTTTGTTTTAATTTTTTTTTTGTTTTAATTTTTTTTTTTTCCTTTTGTTTTTTGTTTTAATTTTTTTTTAATTTTTTTTTTTTCTTGAGCTGCCCTTTCCCTATATTCCCAGACTGGGGGCTATAGCACAGCAGTAGTTTTTTAGTTGTGTAAGTTTATCTTTGTAGGTGCTTCTTTCCCAATCCAGCCCAAATGGACATGTCCAAAGAACTTCAGCTTTCCTGAGGCCCCCAGAATAGTTCAACACAGGATGACAACAGAAATAAAGGATTTTTAATGCTTCAGGATGTATGACTTTGTCTTTAGGATTTTTATCTGTGTTCAATCAATGCAGTAGCAGAGTAGTAAATCAACCATATGAGCATTAGCTCTCTGTTTACTCTGATCAGTTCCCTTCTGAGACACACTGAGAGGAGAGAGGAAAGCCTCCAGAGAGAGAAAATCTTCCCAATTACAATAAAATGCCAGTGCCATGACGAAATGTGCATGTCTGTTTTTCTAGTGTCATAGATAGTAAGTATGAGGTGCTGAATTCATTAATATTAGCAAAGATCCAGTTTCCTGTCTCAGAGACATTTGTAGCATCATAACTCATTTTTTGCTGTGTTTTAGAACAAGCATAGTGAAGTCATTGCATTCTGATTAAATTATATATTTTAAAAATATATTTATAAGATATAAGCTATATTTACATGTAGATACACAGGTATATATAAATCCAAAGATTTTATCTGAAAGGGGCACGGAAGGAAGGCTACAAGAGGAGAAGGGCCAGCATCTGTGCAAAAAGAAGCTGTTTATATAATGCAGGTTTTGGAAATTGTTTCCATACATTTTTTTAGGAAAAACAAACACCCTTGTTGTACAATAACTCCATGTCACATGTATAAATACACCAGAAACCATCACCAACTCAGCGTCACGTGGCACGAAACAAGCACACCCCAGTTAAACCTCCCCAAGCAGCCTGCCCAAAAAGGTGGAAGAAAAAAGTGCAAGGCTCAGGTAGCTACCCCATGGATATAAATCTCATAAACTCTCCTGTCACAAGCTGATCTGGCTCGTTGTGTTTGACTGGGGTTTTTGCTTACAAGCATCACCCCTCCAACGATGTGTCAGCTCAGCTGTGCCGTGGGGAGGGTTGTTTTGATGGGATGTGATGCCAATACTGTGCATTTTTCCATCTTGTCACTCCTCTCTGGCTGTGTGGCAGCACTTCCTGAGTAAATGGGCTTGTGGCAGCAGAGGAACAGCTCAGTTTTTCATCCCAGAAGCTTTTGCAAATGGATGATCCCGTAGAACATGAGTGCACATCTTCCAGGAGTCACTGGCACTGGGGTTTTGGCGGCAGGAGGGAAACTGGGCAGCTTTGGGTGGGTAAGAGCTGCTTCAGGGACGAGGTGCAGGCCTTGTACTGGCTTTTCATTTGTCTGTTTGGCCTAGGGCACAGCTGAGTTTTCAACTCCTCCACAATTTCATATCAACCGAACAAGTCGTTGGTAACCACCGAAACTCAACCCTCTACGAAAGCAATGGTTCCACAACCCTGAGCTGCTGAGCAGCAACTGATGGAGGGTTTGAACTGACACGGCATCAATTACAGTGACTATTAGCAATTCCCCTTTTTTTTTCCTTTGGAGCTGGTTTGGAGGGTGCTGCTGTGGCCAGGGGAGACACTCCTGGAGAAGGACAGGATAGCTCTGTGTGCCAGGCAGTGAGACTTGTAGTTGTCCCCTCCTCCTGTTGGTTTTCTGAGAGCTCAAACAGCCTTTCTGACAGAAAAGCAACTTTTCAAACTTAGTGTCACCTTTGAAACTGCAGCCTGAGCACAAACAAACCCCATTGCATCTCACCAGTGGCACTGCCTGTCTTCTGCAGCATGTGCTATCACTGACAGTGGTGTGCAAGGTGGGGAGTGGACCTCTGGCCCTACAGGAGACAGACAAACACAACTAGATTTAAATAGGAATGAGCACTTTAGGCAAGGACTGATTTTCTCTTTGGTGCTTGTTCACTCTGGGGGGTGCAGGGGAGGTTTTTTGCCTGCTTGGGACTTCTCGATACCACAGCATGAGACAATAAAATACCATGATTCAGGGCAGGTCAGTACTGGGAGCAGTGGGTGATGTAACATGGCCAAAAGTAGATGTAACATGGGCCAAAAGCAGCCGTGTGTGTCACTGAGAGTTGCAGCAACTCCCAGCAAGACGTGACGGATTCCCCGCAGGAAATGCAGGAGAAATTCTCTGGAACCCTCTGGTGTGGGTCAGATGGGGAATCACAGTCCTCTTCCAATTCTCTCCCCCCCCTCCAAATTACTCTTGGCTCCTGCACTGGTGCAGCTGGTAAGGACATGCTGTGAGGCAACCCCTATAGGCGTTCTGGATTCTGAAATGTGCTGCTCAGGGAAGCAAGTTAGTAGTTGTCATTCCCTCAAAAAAGTCCAGGAATAATATCTTAGAGCCAAAGTGAAGCTGGCCAAGGAATGAATGCCCTTGGGTGGAGATTAATGATGCTATATTTGTTATATTAGGCAGGAGAGATCAGACCATTCTTTAAAATAAGCTACAGTAAACAAGTTGGGGTAGCTGAGCCCTTCAAATGTTTCATTACTGATGAGTTTTAACGTTAAGAGCTTTTATCGTACAAATCTTGATAGAGGGAAAGATAAATGTGCTGTTTTTTAGCATTTCACTACAAACACGGTGTTTGTGCCAACTGACACAATGATTAAATATGATCTCTCTTCTGAGAAATGAAGAGCTGTAACCGCACCGAGCTCTCCGCCGCCGATTTGAGATAAAAAGAGTCAAATCATGTGTGGTTTCCTCCAGACCAAGCTTGTGGTGTAGCGTTTCGTGAATGATGTTGTCCAAAGTCAAAATAATCTGTTTTGCCCAAAGGTATTTTTACAGAAGATTGCAAGAGTGTATTTTTTCTCTCACAGAATAATAGAAAAAGTTAATTTATCCTTTGCACTGTACTCAGTGATGGCTCTTTGTTAGTGCAGAGGTTTCAATGCTGCAGTGTGGGGTGGGAATTATTATCTGCTCAATTGCTTTCATTCTAACAATAGCTAGAAAGGCAATAGCCTCAAAACAAGCTGAATACATGGTGGTTTTTTGTAATAAAATCTAAAATTCAGGCCATTTTCCCACTGTGTCCTAGCCTCTGTGCCTGCTCTTGCTGAGTGGTGCCCCCAAAACCCCTGAGAGGGCTCAGCCCAGCTTCATGCAGCATCGTGGGGCTGTGACAGCAGCCCTGGCACTGACGGGTGCTGTTTTACACAGAAAATGAAAAGCAGCTGTTTCTTTCTTTTCAAGAGTATCAAAAAAACAAGAAGATGGTTCCCTCCCTATGTGACCCAAAGGCTCCTTCAGCCCTTTCACTTTCAGCCACGCTGGTAGCAACAGTTCTCTGCCTTTCTCTGAGGAGGTTTTCCACTTTATTGCACTGTTGTTGCTGTTTCAGGCCCATGGGAATTGGCTACAACTGCTCTTCCCCTGTTACAGACCGAGATAAAAGCAGTGGTGGAGCCACCCAAAAAACCCAGAGAGGCAAAAAGTTGCAGCCCCAGACACCTCAGCACCCTGAGGGTGCTACACACACTTTGCAGCCTCTCGAAGCCCTGCAGAAGGCTTGGTTTGCTCACTCTGGGGAGGATGCCTCACCCTCCTCATGAGCCAAGTGCAGCTGTACTCACGCTTCCTTCACCACCAGCTCTGAGACCTCACTGGCACCTCCAGCCACCAGCAGCCCCTTTTGCCAGGCTCCACCAAGACATGAATCTTTGCTTGGCTCAGCTCAGTCGTGGCCCATTCCCCAAGCTCCAGCAGGTGTACCCCAAGTCCTTTCAGCTCTGCTTTGTAGGGCATGGGCTTTACAGGACATGGGCTTGGGTCCCAATAACCTTCTGGACACTGCCAAGAATAGGATCTTAGAGGAGATTGATTGTGACTGACAATTGTGATTCATCACGACTGATCTGCTAATTCCTCCCGTGCCCCAAGATGGTCCTGAACCCACAATGTGGTATTTAAACATTTCCTCTGTTGATGGAGCTGTTTAATGGCTCTGGATCAAAGGCTGTCACTGATGGGGTCTGACATGGGGCATCATTAAATGTTGGGCCACAAAACAGCAGGCTGAGAGCCTCCCTTCAGAAACACACTATGGATACAGGGAAAAGCAGCTGTAACATTTATTTTCTCTCTCACTCTGTGGCTATGGGGAGAGGAGATGGTCAGAAGCCAGGAGATATGAGGCCAACAACATCCCCCACACAAGCAGCAGGCCAGCAGCTTCTAACCCATATGGCAAAGGACAGGGGAACCAATGGCCTGGAGGGGAAAGGGAAAAATACCTGGTGCTCAGTCTGAAAAATGAGGCAGCTGTGGGTGTGGATGGAGGGCAGGGAGAAGAACATTTCTTGTACCAGCTGCCCAACGAGGTAGAATGGGACACATCATGTGCCACTGTACTTTCCCACCCCACTGTGCTTTCCCTGTGCCCCCGTGCAGCCAGCACTCTCACCCAGGATTCGTGCAGGAAACGTGGGTGAGAGGTTCTCCGAGAGCAGAAATAATCCTGCACCCAGCCCAGCCTCCCTCCTGTGCTGTGCTGTGCCTTGACTCAGCGTGTGGCAAGTCACAGCTGGGGATGTCCCATGGCACCTGCAGGAAACTTGAACTGAGTGTGGAGGTGGTGGTGTTGTGAGGGCAAGAGCTTTGATGAGCTCAGCAGGGGCAAAAACTTCTAGGAAGGATTACGCTGAGGTTTTGGAGGGAGGAGATCCTGGAGAGCATCACCTGCAGGGTCCACACCTAAGGACAGGACCTGTGGCAGCAGCTCTGGGGCTGCAGTTTTTGGAAGAGGTGTGTTTTTTGGTGGAGGTTCCCCCCATCTTCACAGAGGACTCCTAGCTCTCTCCTGCATCAATTCTATCAGCAAATGCTTGCACACAAACACATGCTCTCCTAGAAGCAAAACTCTTCTAGCTTGACTTTGCTTTAACTTCCAGGCATTTTGCAGCTGCTGTTTCTTTTCTCTGCTGAATTCACATTCTCAACCCAATTAAAAAAAAAAAAAACAACAAAACTTGTATTTCCTACAAAATAATTTCACTTCATTAATCTGAATCCCTCTGGCTTTACTGTCACAACATACTGCTTGGAAGAGAGAAAGCTGCTCCAGTGCTGCTGCCTCAGAGAGTTTGGGCACTCCAACACTTCAGTCAGGGAGACCAAAGTGCTCCCTCCTTCCCACCACCTCCACCAGCATGTTGCAAGAGTGAGCAAGAGGGAGGAAAAAAGCTCTCAGTGCCCCATCTGTGACTGTGTCACCCGTCCAAAATAACTCCTGTCATCATCAGCCCCTGATATTTTGGGTGTTTGACACAATACACGGGAGTTAAGTTTGGGGACATAATTTTGCACTGCAATTGTGAGCCTTCAAGTGCTGCAGCTCCTGGCTCTGGGTTTGCTTGGAGATGTTAGGATGTTTTGGGGCAGGCATCAGTGAAGGACAAATAAAGCTTCTGTGACCAGCTAATCATAATTAGCTGGTCACAATGGGCCTGCATTTTCTAGTTTGGATTGGGTTTTGTAGGGTGTACTCTATAGATTAAAATGGAAAGAAAATCCTGACTTGTGGAAAATTCTCAGTTTTTTTGGTTACCAAATGATAATTTTGTCCATATTTACCAAAAATTTTGTTATATAAAAGATATCTTTGATTTCTGATGCCAAGAGACATTTAAGAAAAATTATAACGAGTGGAAGTTAGAAAATCTGGCTGTGTGAGGTTTCTAAGAGCAACACGAGTTAGTGCATTAACATTTGTGTAGCACTGATTATTCTGAAGGATCAAAATGACCCTCAAGTTATTAGAATTTCTCATGATGCACTTTTCAGGAAAAATTTGGGCAATCCCCACACTGTGGGTTTGGTGTTGTAGTTTCTCCTTCTTGGTAGTTACACTTACTTTGGATGAAAACAGTGAGGACAGCTGTGGAAAAACCCTCTCCAGCTTCATCAAATGGGCCGAGTGAGGCTTGCTATAACCAGCCAGTGGTGTAATTCCACACAGAATATTAATTGCAATATTGGCCCCCTTCCAGCAGAGCTCTTTACAGCTCCTTTGAAACACTATTTACTCTGATTTAACACTAGTTAGAGATGTTACTGCACTTTTTTTGCTGTTAACTGTGTGAGACAGAAGGGCTGTTCTGCTCAAGACCTGGATCATGCAGAACGCTGCTCATTTCAGAGCCCAAATATAACATTTTATCATGGAGTGAATCTGAAATTTGCTTGGATAGAACTCAATCTTGCACCATAGAAGTCTCTGAGTATTTAATGAAAGCTAAACATGGCCCGCATTGATATGATTTATGGATTTGTTGTTTATATGCTAAAGGCTTCTTTACAAGGCTTATATCACCATATTAATTCCTTTAAACATGTCCATCTGCACTCAAATAATAAAAATACACATATGGACTGTAATGAAATACCATCCTGAACCACGCAGGGCAAGAAAATTCGTGCTGCAACTATAGCAACTACTAAAATAGCAAAGCACACTGATTTCTGACATGAACCTGTTCCTAATGTCCAAGAGACACTGTGTGCTGCGAGCTTTATATACCAGTTCCCAAAATATCCGAGTCCTGATAGGATGAGAAAATACTGTCATGTTCTTGCACCAGGCCAATTACAAAGCTGTAGTTCCTGTGCTGGTAAAGATGTTTCCTGTTGATAACACAACAGGACAACATAACACTTAGCTGCTAATGTTATCTGGAACCCTTGTGACCTCTTGGAAACTTTAACAATTGTAGAGTCCACGACACACAGAAGCCTCTCTTCTCGTGCTTTTGTTTGAATAAATAAGCAAGAAAGAAAATAAACACTTGTTCTGCAGCCGTGTGCTCATTATTGGCAGGGAGTAATTAGAGGTGGCTGAAATATAGAGGAGAGCTCAGCTCAAGGAGCAACAGGTTCCTACCTCTGATGCAGGGCAGTGCTTGACTGATAAGTCATTTTCTAAACAAATACAGGGCAAAGGTGGAATTCTACACTGTAATGCTTTTTGTCCATTTAAAACATACTCCTTTTCAACTTTATAGATTGCTTTTTTTGTGTTTGAAGATGAAAAAACATATTTCATTTGTTTATAATGTCGGCATTTCTGAACAGTCCTCCTTCATAATCCTTTCCCTGAAGATTTTCCTTCAACTTTTATACTGAAATTTCTTCAAACCATTCCTGTCTGTGAAGTTTTGTCCCATTCCCTTGGCCAGACAGCAGCAGTGACAGGTACAGCTTGGAGCAGCATTCCAGGAGTTTTAAGAAAGGACTTCTTGAAAATATAAAACTGCAGCTGAATTTGGTTGTTATCTCTCAATAACTGGCTGTTTCTAACACCCCTTTGAGATCTTCTACACCCACCACCCAATAGATATTTGCCAGGCCACAGAGCCCTTCTGTAAAACCCTCCTAAATCTTGATACTGCAAGAAACCCAGTGCCCCTACTTGCTCCTGGACTTTGTGGGAGAGTTGAATTCTTCATTCTCTACTGGGGAGGAGCCAGCAGCTTCTACGACCTCTTTACTCAAAGTGTAAAAATCCAGAGCAAGATTTGCCCTCTTTCTGATTTGGAGCACCACCCAGTTCTCAGCAGTGCAATCCAATCTGTCCATAAAGAATCACTCTGCAAAGCTTTCCCTGAAATCCAACAGGTACATCAGTGACCTGTAACCCAGTGGCTTGAAGATCCATAAATAACACATGGAGGGATTTACCCTATGTCCCTGATCTCCCTAGATATTCTTCTATCCCTCAAAATCTATGGTGCAACCACCACGCTGCCTCAGATGGTCTAAGAAATTCTCAGATGAGGTACATGACATTCCTTGAGGAGGACCAAAAAATGCTTTTCCTAAATTAGTAGAAAAAAATATATTTAAAGCCACATAATTGAATATTTGGGCTTCAGTTCAGTACAAAGAGTGCATCCTTTCAATGGTCTTTTAAACATCCCATAGCTCTTCACCTACACCTGTCCAACTGGAAGAGCAAAGGTAAACCTAGTCAGCATTCTCCTTGCTGCATTGTGATTCCTGCTGGAAAGAAGCAGAACTTCTTGCAGTGGTTTCGTTTGAGTGGTGCTTATTCACAGCAAGTCACAGTGGGAGTGGGTGGGAGGCAGAGTTCATTCATTTTTGTAGCATAACATAGAGCAGATTGTGTTTGGATTTCACTAGATATTTGTTGTTTTATGTTCCTTTGCTTTATATTGGAGGAGGGCCTGTAACAAAACTTTGATCCAAGGTACAAATCCACAGCCAAGATTTGAACTAAGCCTACAAAACTTTCTGCAGAATGGGCTGTAGCCCAGCAGGCTGACTCCGAGAGCGTCTTGTTCTTCATGGTACTGATCATTTGATTCAGGCCTGTTTCTGTTTATTTATTTGACCATCAGCCTGCAAACAAACTTGCAGGCTCCATGATCTAGTTCACCATTTGTTGAGAGTAACTCAGAGTAATTCCACCTACAGCTAAATGAAATTTCATTGATGCAAAGCTGCAGCTGTCAGGGCAGGAACATAAGACCAGATGGACATAAAGGGATGCAGTGAAGAGGAGGAATGAAATGAGAAGAGAGAGGTTATAAGCTGGGCATAATTTCTGATGTAAAATTCAAAATTATCCAATTTTTTCCTAATAGCCAATCTAAACCTTCTCTCTGTCAGTGTGATGCCATTCCCCCTTGTCCTGTCAGTCCAGGCCCTTGTAAATGGTCTCTTTCCATTTTTCTTGTGGGCTCCCTTCAGATACTGGGAGGCCACAGGTCACCCCAAAGATTTTCTTCCCCAGGCTGAACAATCCCAGTTCTCTCAGCCTTTCCTCACAGGAGAGCTGCTGCATTCCTCTGATCATCTTGGTGGCCTCCTCTGGATTTGTTCCAACAGGTCCGTGTCCTTCCTGTGCTGGAGCCCCCAAAGACCCAAAGTTATCACAAGTTTATCACTAATTCCCTAATGTACAATAGCTACAAAAGGAAACCTCCTGCATCTGCCTGCAGCGAGCTGTAACTGTGCTTTCACAAACACTGAGTCAAGACAATGTGCTGTAACTACAGGAGAAACAAGTTTTATCTGTGTGTAGGGAGGGCATGACTTAGAGCACACATTGAATTGCACAAAATTCTGTGGGAAAAAAAGTTTTACGGCTGTTTGTTTACATTTTGATTTCCCCTGTAGCATGAATAACATTGTTGCATAGTTAATTACCATGGCAATTAAGATTATTCATATTGTCCCTTAACTTTGCTCTTTCATGCTGTTTTCTGCAAGGCCATCAACCCTCACCATGCCAGGGCTGCTGAAATTACAAACAGCGGTGGGTGTCAACCACAGAGCGGAAAAAAAAGCACTGAAAATATTGCAACACTGCATTTGGCACAAGATAAGGACAGAGGTGCCAAGGTTTAGCCTTTTTATTTTCACAGAATAAAGTCAGAAATAAACAGGTGCAATCTTCTAACCAGGGGCAAACCCACTCCAGATAAAGTCTCACGGTCTCTCTTTGTGTGTAAGGATGTTTCGTAGACTAAATCAGCTCAGACTAGAATAGGGAAGCAAATATAAACAGTCCAAACAGTATTCCAGCAGAAAAAGATGCCAAGAAAGAAGGAAGAGTAGGAAAACACACAACAAAAAACTCTCTTCAGCTGGAAGATCGAGGTAGAATGAAACTTTTCTAAGGCACCAATTTTGGTTAGGAAGTAGGTTCTGGCTTAATTTATTGAGACAAAACCAGTTTTCTCTAGAGCTAATCAAGTGTGTGGGGATGAACAGGTTCTCTTTCTTTTTATATTATATCACAGAGGAGCTTTCAGAGCACCAGCTGAGGTTTAATTTGTGACCCAGAAATGTCCAGCACCAATGTACAACACCGAGTAGCTGCTCCTGTGGTGCTGCACTGGCTCGTCCCCTTCCCTTGGCACCAATCCCTCCACTGCACTTTGCAGGAGTTACCGGTATCAGCCACACGAGAGAAAAAGGAAGAAAAAAAAGAAAAGGAGGAAAAGGAGGAAAAGGAGGAAAAGGAGGAAAAGGAGGAAAAGGAGGAAAAGGAGGAAAAGGAGGAAAAGGAG
>JBBMKD010000103.1:103016-116071 GCA_037834095.1 Argya squamiceps
AGGAGGAAAAGGAGGAAAAGGAGGAAAAGGAGGAAAAGGAGGAAAAGGAGGAAAAGGAGGAAAAGGAGGAAAAGGAGAGAAAAGGAGAGAAAAGGAGAGAAAAGAAGAACGTTAAAACTATCCAGCTAAGTTACGAAGTTGCTTAACTCCAAAAATCACACCGCATAAGGCTTAAAAAAATAATTTAATGACATGTTTTGGGTGGTTTTTAACGCGCTCAGAGTCACTAAAAGAGCTGCGCGTTCCCAATCAAGGCAGGTTCGGTACGCACGGTCCCCGCCGGGGAGCGGCGTGCTCGGAATGCCATCTGCCGGCAGCGGCACCAGCGCTGCCCCGGAGCTCTCTCCCTTTCTAAGAAAGCCGAGAGCAGTTACACACACGCACTCCTACAGGAAATAAAACTACTCGGGCAAGGGAGCGCCGCTGACGCACCGAGAGAGGCGGTTATCTAATCAAGGAGTAATTAAATCGTGCGCAATGAAGTGACAGGTGGGGAGGGACAGGGAATGTTTCCTGCTGTAAGGATCTCCAGCCGGTTGGGAACAGAACTATGAAACCACAGTGGGCTGAAAACACAGATTACACATTTCACTGCGATTTGAAACATGCAAATTGTCTTTTTAAAAAAGTCTTTTGTATTGGGCACTTACCTATAACATGGTGGCAAACCAAGACATTTACATTTTACCACATTAAGCAGAAAACAAAGTTCAGCGAGATAAAAGATTGAAGCAGTTGGGTCTCAGAACAAAACTGGAAAAAAATTACTCATAGGATCACAGAGTAGTTTGTGTTGGAAGGTGTTATAACCTCTCTCATTCTGAACAGGACACCTTCCACTGTCCCAGGCTGCTCCCAGCCCTGTCTGACCTGGCCTTGGACACTCCCAGGGATACAGAGGAACCACAATTCCTCTCAGGGAAGTTTCTTCTCAGTGTCCCATCCAAACCTGCCCTCCTTGTGGGAGATCAAAGTGCTGGAACATCACCCCGTGTTTGTGTCTTTCTGCCTGTGCAGCTGCAGAGGCACCCCCATTGTAACAGTGAATGGATGAAAAGCAGGGAGGCATTTTGCTTTCTGAGCACCAATTTTATAGTGCCTGGAAAAATAATAATAAATTCCCAGTTTTCCTACCAAATTACATCACCTCTAGAAGTGTTTTGGTCTTTTAATATCTAATCTAAGGCTTTATGCCTACATATTACAATTGAAAACTTGTTGGATGAACAGAAATTTAAAAAAGCAAATTTTGCAGGAAATAGAAAAGCGAATTTTTTTCCAGAACTTGGTAAATAAATCAGGAATGTTAGTACTTCCTGCTTTTATAAAGTTCTGTTCCATTTATCCAGGCCTCACTTTGGAATAAGTGAGCATACTCTGAGATTAGAGATTATTACCTGGTCTAGATCAAACTGAAAGAAGAAACAGGCAAAGTACAACTGATTCAAAGAGGACTTTTTGCTCTTTATTACCTTCTGGACAAGCATGGCTGATGCCCCATCATCAAAACAGTCAAACTGCAACAGAATAGGAGAAAACATGGTTCTGGTCCACAAGATTTAAACTTCAAGAGGAAAACAAAGCTATGGAGAGTCACATTTTACAGGCATAATTAGAGCAAACACTTGGAAAAATAAAGTCAGCAGAAAGTGATTTGTCAACCAGTTACAGTTTTTTTTATATAAAAAGTTTTAGTCCAGTCATAAGCTTAATTGTTCAAACGAAAACGAGCAGTGAAACAGAAATCTTGGAACAAGATGATTTCATTTCAACACCAAGCTTTGTTGGGTGAGAAACAGAGACAGAACACACCTGCCCACACCCAGGGCTGCCGAAAACTGGGTGTCTGGTTGTTGCCAAACACCACCAGACACTGGATTTCCTGAGGCTTATCTTCAGCTGCAGCTTGAGTGAATTTAGCTGATTTTTGGCTAATTGTACACACAGGTGTATCTATGTACAGTCTGCAAGGATTCAGTGAGGACAGTGACTGAAATACCTTCTCACTCTCTCTGTGGACACTCCTGGGCTCTCCCACCAGTGGAGAATTTTTGCACAGTGTTTTATCACATCACATCTGCAGACAGATATTTAGGTTTTGATGGTTTAAGTTTAGCACCTCTCAGGAGTACTAAATTCAACCCAAAAATATCCTAAAAGTTGTGTAAAGAAAATACTGATAACGGTCACAATTTTCCTGAAAAAAAAAAAAACAAACAAAAAAACCTCACCAAACCCCAAAATAACTATGTACACCCATGCCAATTGTAGCTTCTCAGAAAAAAAAAATGAATAGGCATGTAAAAAAAAAAATAACACCTTTAAGAATAACATTGTGAACTGTTATTCATCCTGCCAGGAAGATACAGTAATAGCTGTTTACAAACAAAAAAGACTGAGAAAGAAAACATCTCTCCTCAGGGCAAATGAAGTTAAATAATTCTAGCAAACTACAGCAAAAAGGGGAAGTATTTGCCCTAAATGAACACAAAAGGCAAGCTGGAAGGAAGATGGCAACTGTATTTTTGTCTGCCTCTGCTTATACAGTAACTTCCAGGAAGAGCTTGGCAAATATTACTATTTTCTGGAAAAATAATAATAAATTCCCAATTTTCCTACCAATTACATCACCTCTAGAAGTGTTTTGGTCTTTTAATACCTAATCTAAGGCTTTATGCCTACATATTACAATTGAAAACTTGTTGGATGAACAGAAATTTAAAAAAGCAAATACTGGTTAGTTGGTGGAGGGTTTCCAGGCCCTGGGGTGTCCCAAGGTTGGAACTTTAATCTGAATTTTGACTGACTGGAGCCAGCAATCCTGCTTCCAGAGACTCTCCCACAGACACACACTCCTGTCATCTCTTGTTCTCAATTAATTTAGTCTTTAACAAAACCCTATTTTTGTTTCCAAACCTTTCACTTGAAGCTGTTCTCTCAGATTAATTCCTTTGAAACCATGCAAAAAAAAAAAAAAAGCTAACAGTATTTTTTGACTTCAGATAATTTCAACTCGTTTTCTGCAAGTTTTTTTTAAGTTAACAGAGCTATGAATGAGTTAAGGCACCCAAATGCCCAGAAAAAAAAAAAAATAAATACCTTGGGCTAAATACAACAACATGTTTAGCAGTCATTTAATTGCACAATCATCTCCCTAATTTGTAGCACAATGCTGCCAATGTCTTTAGGGATCCTAAAATACAAATACTAGAAACTCTTCAACTGTAATGGACAAGGCATTGACAGGACATTCCCAAGGTTCATTCTGGATTCCTGGCTCCTCAATGTAACTGCTACTCCTAATGTAATTAGCATTTAGCAGCAAGATCAGCATGTTCTAAGGATGAAATAAATATTCACACAATCAATACTAATGGTTCAAAAAGCTCAAACACATTATTGAAATCAATAAATTTCCAATCTTTCTTCTGTCAATCCAAGATTGCAGAAAATGAGACCCTTGGCAACAACATTCACAGCTCTCAGGACCACAGAAGCTTCTGCAAATGAATTTTAGGCCTGAAGGTTTGCTGGCTGTGGTGTGTGGAAGGTGTTTTACTGTGTTCGGAGCTGGTAATCTGAAAAGGGGAAAAAAAAACAACAAAAAACCCAATTTTAGTCATTTGTCTCATTAAAAGGAGTAAAGCAGAGCAGCAAGTTTGGGATAGTGATAAAATGCATTCTTATATTAATATATATTAATACGAGAACATACAGATATCAATAAAACACTGAGAAGGGGAACAGCCTTCAACTGGAGGAGGAAAGGGTTGGATGGGATATCAGGAATAAATTCTTCCCTGTCAGGGGCACAGGGTGCTGTGGCTGCCCCTGAAGGGTCCAAGGCCAGGCTGATGGGGCTGGGAGCAGCCTGGGATAATGGAGACTGTCCTTGCCCAAGGCAGAGGTGGAATGAGATGAGTTTTAAGGTCCCTTCCCACCCAAACCAGTCTGGGATTCAACAGTTCTATAAAATGAACTCAAATCTTTGCTTAGAATGGCTATGAGAATGAGCTCTAAAGAGATAAAGGCAATTGGGAGCAGTCGTGCTTAAATGCCAGAAAAAAATTAATTAGAAAAAAACAGAAACAAAACCAAACTAACTAAAAACAAAAAACAAACAAACAAAAAACCAAAAACCCAAAAAACCCCCAAAAAGAACAAACCACACAACCAAAATGACAACAATACCACCACAACAGCAACAAAAAAACCCACCAAAACCAAAGCCCACCATCTTTGCTTGCTAAAAATCTAGTATTTTGTACTAGCAGTGTCTTATACAATTTAAAGCTGGCAGAACACGTGTGAGCACACTGCTAATGTTGTGTTTGTTTTTAAATTTACCAAATTCTAGCTCAATCAGAAAATACTTGAACAGCATCACCGCTCTACCCCGTTGGGCCTTTCATGAGGACACCCAAAAGGGAACTAGAAAAGAAAGTGTAACTTCATCTGCTGTGTATCTAAACTAGTTAAGTCCATACTCAAAAATACTGAGCTTCAATTTGTAGGTGTGTTCTGGAGAAATAAAAGATTCCCTCCCTCTCACCTCCATTCTGGGTGATGTACCTGACCCATGGCAAAGCCTGGTAGCCACTCTTCTCAATTATCTTTAAGTAACGAACCTGGAAAGAAAGATCTGTAAGATATAAAGTCTCCCACGTTGGCCAAGCAGCATTTAGCCAAAAAGAAAAGCAAAAAAACCCGACCCTTTTACAAGTAAAATCCTGTCTTATGGATAAAACCCAACAGGAATCATCAAGTGGAGAAATACCTCACGTGTCAGAGCCCAGCATGTGAATTTATCAGTATTTCTGTTTTCAGTCACTAACCTGGATTCCTGAAGTGGTGAAATATGGAATCTCAAACTTTACACTAATGGGAGGTTTTCCTTCCTTGTCTTCAGCTTCAACACTTGGAAGTCCAAAGTGAGCTCTCATCAGGTATTCTTTTCCACCCTACCCAAAAGAGACAGGTTTTTTTCCTTGAAACAAATAAACAAACAAAAAAGCTTGCAATGATACAAGTAGTTTTCTTAATGTCAAACTGCTGAACTCCATTATTTATTCCAGCTCTTCTCCAGGGCTTCAAAGTGACATTTGTTTTTATTTAAAAAATCCTTTTTTAAAAAAAAAAAAAGATGCAGATTCAGCCTGAGGCATAATTAATTTTCTTTTAGCCTCATACTGAAAAATTCAGATTAAATAATTACACACAGCTGCAGTATCACACCATTAGTAGGACAGAGCTCATGCTCATGGAACCACCCAAGAAGCAGAGCCTGATGAAACTCAAACAGCTGCTGCTAAAGCCAGGCCAAGGATTACAACACCAAGAGACATCACTCAAAAATCTGCCCTCTACTTGGGTTCTGAAAAAATACCCAAGTGAAACAAATATAAACAACATTTATTAGCAAGTTCCAATCTTTCATGCACGGAAAAATAGGAAGAGTCCACTGCTACTTGTCTGATGCTGATGGAATTTACCTGAGGCAGAGTCTAAATGTGAATGAAATATTAGTGTTAAAGTAATTATTACACTCTTGGGTGGTAAGAGTAAAAACTAACACTTACTGGAAAAGATTTAATGGACCAGACAATTTCACTGTTCTCTGGAACCCATTTGACACTTCCAACAGTGGTTTTGAACTTTGGCGAGTCGGCGTCGTTTGGAACTGGGATGTGAATCTCCACATTGTTGGCAGTTGATCTACGTTTGAATTGACTCTTTGCCTAAAGAAGAAAAAAAAAAATAAAGCAGAAAAGCAGGGTCTAAGTATTTCCATGATGCTGCCAAGCTTAGAGAGCTGTGTGACACACAGATCCCCTCCACCCCAACCTGCATCCTGAGAACCAGAACTGCAACTGAGATCACAACGTAAAAAAGAAGTCTTCAAAGGTATCTAAATCCCACAGAAATACTGAATACTTGTACAAAAATGCATATAACTGCTCATCAAGCTTTGAAAGCAAACAAAAAGACTAAAATTAGCCATCATTATTTAAGGATGTCTGACCTTGATCATGTACTCGATGCGGCTGTGGGAATGTTTCTCAATCACAGACTCAATCCAGATCAAGGGTTTTACCTGGTGGTGAAAAAACACATCACAGCTCTGAGTTTTATTCTGACACAGTCACTAAAAGGTTGCTTTCCCATAAAACTAGACTCAGCATTGTGAACCACTCAGAAAATGCAGCCTGGGGGTGTTCAAAATGACAGAATTGTGGTTTTATAAGGAATAATTCTACAAATGAGCAAGCACTGATATACCAAGGAGCAAATGTACAAGAATTATAGGCTTAAAAATGTGTGTCTCTGATTAATCCCTAATAACAAACACTTGCATGGGAAAATATTTGATCATTTAACATACTAGGAACTGAGCTATTTCTTTGTTATAGACCTTTTCTAGATTGAAGTTTCTGACTTTTTGGAAAGGCAGGCCATCTTTATCACTATAGCTGGCATACTCCAATAAAACTGAGACACATAAATACTGTTGCTAACAAGCACAATGAGTTGTTACACTGACATTATGCAATCACATTAAAAACACAGCCACAGTATGTCAAAAAAGTTTCAAGAGTAGTTGAAAATACAGAGACTTATTGCCAAACTTTCTTCTTTGTCCAGAAGGAGTGAGCACCAGGTTTTGCTATTAACAGTTGACTCGAATACCCATGTGCTGCCCATGTTTTAAGAAGAAAAAAAAAAAGAAGGGAAAGCCACTGTGGGTACAATCTAAACCATTTTCATTTTCAAAAGGCAAACATCCAGACTCACGTGGGTATTGAGACGATATGACATGAGCTCAAACTCTCCATCAGGTGGAATGAAGGAGATTGTCCTGTCGTTTTCAAAGCGAGACAGACGAACACACTGGTGAAACTTCACATCTTCCAGTTCTACTGATTTACTTTTCCCACCTAGCAGAAAACACACAGGTCACACAAACTGTGGCCCAAGTCTCACCACAGCACAGCTGCTGCCTGTTGATATTCCTCCCTTTTAACCAGCTTTGTAGGATTGGGGCAGTGACTGTCCCCCTGTGCTGGGCACTGCTGAGGCACCTCAAATCCTGGGGTCAGTTTTGGTCCCCTCACAACAAGGAAAACACTGAGGGGCTGGAGTGTGTCCAGAAAAGGAAACGGAGCTGGGGAAGGGGCTGGAGCACCAAGAACAGCTGAGGGAGCTGTGGGGACAGCCTGGAGAAAAGGAGGCTCAGGGGGAGTCTTCTCCCCCTCCACAACTCCCTAAAAGGAGGATGGAGCCAGGTGGAGGTCAGGCTCTGCTCCCAGGCAACATGGGACAGGACAAGGGGAAATGGTCTCAAGTTGTGCCAGTGGAGGTTTAGGTTATATTTTGGAAAATTTAGGTTATATTTTGGAAAATTTACTGAAAGGATGGTCATGCATTGCCACAGGCTGCCCAGGGCACTGGTGGAGTGTTCAAAAGGCCTGTGGATGTGGTGCCTGGGGACATGGGTTAGTGCTGAACACGGTGGTGCTGGTCAGCAGTTGGACTCATGATTTTAGAGGGCTTTTCCAACCTTCACGAGTCTCTCATTGCAATGCTACCCAAGCATCCCAAAACTCCAGACTCCAGAGAGCATCTGTCATGATTATGGTGATATACTTCAACACTCACGGCCTGTGTTATCAAAGAGAACTTTGTCATTCAAGCCGAGGCGCAGCTCTGGCATTCCTGAGAGGAAGACTCTCATTTTGATGGATCCAACTATCTCACTCCGTAACACGTTTCCATTGGCACTGACCTGGACAAAGATGGAGAGGAAGGTAAAATATCTCTCATGTGGCACCTTGTGACACCAAGAAACACTCCCATCCTATCCCCCACGCCCTGGGTTTTCTTGGATGTGCTTCTGATGAGGAACTGATCCAGCAGAAAGTGTGGAATAGATCAAGATTATTTTAAATTAGAATGTTTTTTGATGTAAACTCTGATGATGAACTAGATCAGAGATTTGAAAGGGCACAGACAGAGGAGGAAAAGACATATCCAAAAATCAGCAATACACACAATTAAAGCATTATTTGTACTGGATTTCCTTGGGTGAACTTAAGGGTTAGATTGCTTTGAGTGTCACAGCACACCATCTACAGTCAGACTTTTTATTGCAGGTTTTCATACAAAAAACCCTTTTTAACACTTCCTACTACAATTCTCACACAAAAGTTAAAGCACAAGGTACCCACCAAAAGGTTAACAGATTCTATGACATCCAGGAACACCTCGTTTTTCCTGTATTTTATCCCTTCTGATCTCCATGAAACAGCATTTGTAACAGTGGCAGGTGGGCGTGGGGCTCCAGTTTCAAGTTTGTGGCCTTCCTGAGTGATGTACCTTCACAACCATAGAATTGGCATGGAAAAAAATTTAAGAAAATTAGTATTTTTGATAATTAGAACACACCAAAACATTTGTTTGCCAATGGAAAAAGGCCCAAAACATTCCAAGGGCTTTGTCGCTCTAAGTGATGCAGAGTGATACTTACTCTTGTAAAATTTTACTATCAGTGGTTTGGGGATAACCAAAATCCATAAGCTCATCTAACAACTCATAAATAATAACAAAATTATCCCTAATGCTCTCTTCTTCCAACTCCTTGAAATATTCAGAAAAAACCTGAAATGCAACAACAGGAGGGAGAGGGAGAAGAAGGACATTAACTGAGGAGGCAGAGCACATGCAGAAGGCATTCTTGCATCTAAAATAGTAATTTTCTACAGTTCCAACCCAAACCCCACACTTTCCAAATGGCATTCTGCTCAGATCAGCCCCAGGAAGCCCACCACAATTAAAACAGAGAATCCTACAAGAAGCTATCGTGAAAAATATTTATTCTGGAGAAAATATTTTTCACATCAGGTACAGATGAACCAAACACAGGATTTATGTGAGGCACCACGACACATCCACAACCTCCTCCAGGTGCTCAGGTCTTGTGTAACTACTTACAGCACTGTGCCCCATCCCCTGCCTACACAACTACAAAATATCAGTGCCCTTATTAGTGGTTAAGAAAACAGTTCTACAAAATAATCAAATATAAAGTAAAAATGCCATTATCAAAGTTCTTAAAGAACATGAAAGCTCTGTGCACTTCTATTTAGACAGAAAAGAACACAAAGGTTGTTTCTGAAATATACTCACCTGAACTACTTTATATAAAAATGAAAACACCAGTGATACACAAGCATTTTTTTTAGAAGTTGCAACAACTGATAAAGGATGTTCAGGAACATTTAAAGAAAGTTCATTAGGTGCATTTTAAAAAGCCTGGTTTTAGGTGACTAGAGCTGCCTAGAAGAATTATGTGTTAACTACTTAACAGCACCTATGATCTAAGGAGGCAAGAAGATAAACATTCAGGAAGTCATCAAGTAAAGAAAAATTTAAAAACACTTTTCTGGACCTTATGCTGCTGGTGCCTATTGCACTATGTAAAGCATAAAACCCCCTTATTTAATTAACCAACTTTACTGAATATAGCCTCTTTATGCCACTTCACCCATTCTCCAACTTTCATTTTGACATTAAAAAAAGAAAACAAAGCAGCAACCCTTGGCATGTCACCACATGCAGCACAAAGGATACGATACAAGTTGTTGTGTTTAATCCACATGAAACGAACTCCTCCATGTGCTAGGATAGGAGAAAGTGTCCCCTCCTCTTCCTTTTCCATAAGGATTGGCATAAAGTGTTCCACCTCTGACATGTCCACATCTCCGCGGTAATTCCGACAGATCAGAACCTATAAAGAAAGCAACCAAATCCTTGGGTTTTTTCTCTTCCACTTGTTTTTTTTCTCTTTCATAAGGATGTTATCATGCAAGACACAAATGCCTGAAAGGCCCCTATAAAGTTATCCAGCTTCGTCGAGCCTCTCTGCATTTATAAACGCAAACCACAACGCCAAAATACTTTGCCGATTAGAACGCGAACACCAATATTTAATCGCAAAGTCATGAATTAGTATTTTCCAGACCTATCCTTCTCCTATTACTGCTCACGCTGTACCAATGACTTTAGGATAGGAAAACACTCAACTCCTCTGAGGCAAAGCCGCTACAATAACGGCAGAGATTAATTATCCCGGGGATGCCGCCTCACTCAGCATCTCCACCGGCGAGGGGCTACAACTCCCCTGTCCCCGCTCGGCTAATCCGGGGCTGGCAGCGAGGCGGTGCCCGGAAAGGCGAACAGAGGAAACAGAGGTTGCCCCGCAACCCTCACAGAGGCAGCGGAACCCGCAGCTCCGCGCCGACCCCGCTGAGAGGCCGCGGCCGGGCCTCACCTTCCCCTTCAGGTCCAGCACATAGACGGCGCTGGCCGACATCGCCCCGGCCGGGCCGCGTCCCGCCCGCCTTCCGCTTCCGCGGGAAGTGACGCCCCGAGCCGGAAGCGGCGGTGCGCGCAGCGATACGCGCGGTGCAGCGTCAGACACTTCCGGCAGACGGGGGGGGGACGTTAAATAGTCCCACTGACACATTTTTAAGAATTAAAGACTTTAATTAAACTAGATGTTGCTGAGGTAAGGTAGATAAACTTCCCTCTATTAAGCCGGATTTAAGGAACTGATAAATCATGAGGCCTGTTTATGTGTTCTGACTAAGCAATAGACTCCAAGAATAAAATACAATCATAAATCAAACAGTCCTGGAAAAACAGGATTCAGTTGTCATGTAACACTAAAAGGTTAAAAAGTCAAAGCGAGGAAGATCCATCTTACTTCATCATTTTGAGACCCCACCCCATAAAAAGGACCACCGACCCATTTCAAAGAACAAACTACTCATGCTTAATGGCTTTTTGGCTAATTACCATATGAAGGGGGGAATGGGATGTACCAGAGTTATGAATATGCATTTGTGTTTTGGGTATTCAATACTCCTGTACATAAAAATACCCTGTGATCATCTGTAAATTGTGGTGTGTATTTGGGAGCTATCCCCACACGCTGCCCAGCGTCGTAATAAACATAATAAATGTAATAAACACACACTTTCTAACTTTAAACTGTTAGAGAGTCTTAGCTGGATATCAGTAGTAGATAGCTCATCCAGTCATAGCTGGATATCACTATTAGAACAATATCCATATTTTTAATAAATCACCCCCAGCCTGTCCCCCAGCACTGAGGTGGGGCCCTGGACACACTGAGCATCCCGGACTTAACAATGCCCCTAACAGAACCTAATTCTGGGTTAAGAACAATATTCTGATTTAACTCGGGCGTTTAGGATTTCAAACATCAAGGCACACGTCATCCCTCAGAGGGGGTAAGAATCATAAAGGCGGGTTTGGCGCTCCCAAAACTCCACACACAAACTTTGCTCAGCGCACCACCCTGATTTTATAGGTATATCAGCACCAAAAAAGGGATAAAATAGCGTTTTAATAAGTTACATTGGAGTTACAAGTTGCAGGAGGCCCCTCTAAAAGAGCTCAAGATAGAAATGATACTGTTTTCCACAAAAATCAGATCCAGTACTCAGTGCACAGCAAGCCAGCAATTACACACTCGAGAGACACACTGATTATTTATTTCAGAGTTGCACAAGCCTGGGTGCTCGGTGGGATTCCAGAAATCCAGCACATCAGCTATCAAAACTTGGACTTCACTTACAGCTTGTTGGCTGCTTTTTATTTCATGGATTAAGCCTCCCTCCTTGCTGATTAGGCTTGAAAGTAATAAAGGTAAAATATCGAATGTCCTTTCATCAGACAACTTTACATATATCAGATTTTGCAACATGCCCTCTGACAGAACTTGACAGAAAGTAATGATACAATTCACATAACTTAGAAGAGAAACTTAAACTGTGAGACACTCAGATTCTTCACTTCAAAAAGGGAGAACTGTTAGAACCAAAGAAATAAAGGAATGCTTTCCATCTGGCTTGCAGTAATTAATTTTGGCCTTAATCTCACTATAAATACTAAAAAAAACAGCCCTTTGCATTGACGTAAACCAGAGCTCCTCAGCCCAGAGGAGACGTTGCTGAATGTTTGGTTTTAAAAAACAGGACTATAAAATAAGACAGTATAAAGTCATAAAAGCTCAGAAGATGTATTAAACAATATGGAGAAAAGACAGATTTACATGGCAACCCTGCTTGATACAAACAAAACACAACTCCAGCTCCAGAGCGGTGAAAAGCAGCCCGGTCATTTAGTCCAGCTGACTTTGGGAATGTCGTAATGCTCAGTCAGAGTATCCAAGTGCCTGTTGAAGTCCTGGGGGAGGGAAAGAGAAAGAAAATCGGTGCTGACATCACCAAGCTGAACAACAAGACCCCTGCATCCCTACTTGTATTTCAAGGTGAAACAGTTCCTTCAGCCCAATAATAAACATACACTGGCCTGAGGAACTAATGATGGTTTTGCTCACCTCCACTCGCTGCTTGTGTGTTTTCGACGCTTTCTTCAGGATGCGCTCCATTTGCTGCAGGAGACACAGAAGGGCCGGTTACTCCCGGCACCCGCAGGCCCCTTCGCGGCCGCACTCGAGGGGTGAAGGGGGGTTTTTAAAGCCTTACCCGCTTCTCCTGCATCTTCTCGTAGGCCACCTGCGCCGGGGTCCGCTTGTCCAGCCCGCGCTTCTTCTCCTCTTCCTGCTTCTTGCTGCTCACGATCTGTTCCAGGATCTGGGCCTTGTCTTTCGCCTTCTTCTTCTTCCTGCGGGGAGAATCCGGTCAGCGCTCAGCCCTGGGCTGTGTGTACCCAACTCGCCCACCGTTCTCCCGCCCCCTCCTCACCGCCCCGCGTTCTCCCCCGGTTCCCCCCGACCCCTCTCACCGCTTGCCGGCCCCCAGGGCCCCCCCGCTGCCCTTCAGCCGGAGGGGACCCCGCTGCACCGCCTCGTAATCCGCCATGGCGGAACGGCCGCGCCCGCGCCCCCTGCCGGCACCGCCGCAACCGGCCGGGAACCGCGCTCGAGCCCCGCCCGGCGCCTCAGTGAGGGGAACCGGCAGTGAGCCCAGTCCGGGGCCGTCTCAGTGGGGGGAACCGGCAGTGGGATC
>JBBMKD010000103.1:116171-135266 GCA_037834095.1 Argya squamiceps
CCCAGTCCGGGGTTATCGCCGTGAGTGGAACCGGCAGTGTGCCCAGTCCTGGGCTATCTCTTTGAGGGGAACCGGCAGTGAGCCCAGTCAGGGAGATCTCCGTGAGGGGAACCGGCAGTGCGCCTAGTCCGGGGCTATCTCCGTGAGGGGAACCGGCAGTGAGCCCAGTCCGGGGGGTTTTCCGTGAGGGGAACCGGCAGTGAGCCCAGTCCCGGGCTATCTCCGTGAGGGGAACCGGCAGTGAGCCCAGTCCGGGGGTATCTCCATGGGGGGAACCGGCAGTGAGCCCAGTCCGGGGGGTTTTCCGTGAGGGGAACCGGCAGTGAGCCCAGTCCCGGACTATCTCCGTGAGGGGAACCGGCAATGAGCCCAGTCCGGGGGGATCTCCCTGAGGGCAACCAAAGCGGGACTTGCAAAACGTGGAATATATCAAGATTATTTTAAATTACAATTTTTTGGATGTAAACTCTTTGTATAGCTTCAAACCTAATCAGCAAGAAAGGGGACCTAATGAGTGGAACGACAGCAGATAGCAGCCCTTAGTCAACGGTCTTTGGGAACCAACAAGTTTTAGGGATGTAGTAAATCAAAATGTTGATGTGTGTGTATGTATACATTGATAATTTACAAAGGACTGAAGGCCAGTATATCCTACAGTTGAACTATCTTCATTATAACACTTAAGATCATATCTTAGGGTCAAAAAGACCCTGCCCAGGTGCAGACCCTTCCCCATTGCATGTGGAAAAGTTAGCTTCCAACTTGTATGGGAATTACTATATAATAGAGGGACTGACCTTGGAAAAAGACTAACTCTGAACTTCTGTAAATAATAGCGTGGAAAGTCCAGTGGGGTGTGTTGGATTTGTGGAAATCCACCAAGCATCCAGCTGGTGCAAATAATATCTCTCTCAAGTGTCTAATTATTGGCTTGTTGCACACCACATAATAAATCTGATTTTGAGGACAACAGGACGGAATCGCCTTGAGGAGAACACCCGGAGATCCAGGCTACACCAGGGGAAACCAGCCCCATCCCTCCCCATATTTCTCATTGCACCCTGAACAGAACCACTCCAGATAGTTTTTGCTATGTGAAGATGCCCTGGAGGAGCAAGCCTGCCCCAGGAACAGATCTTCCACCAGCCAGAGGGAACCAGTGACCCAGAAACAGACTTTACAGACCCATGGAAATGCAGCCTGCCACATGCTGTGCAGCCAGTTCCTCCTTTGTCCCCTGTTTTTCATCTTTCATACAGCCTATGGCATCACATTTCTGTTCACATGGATGAACTATACACTCACACATTTTTTCCGTGTAAACGACATATATGTATTGGTATGGATGGATGTCATGCTAATAACCATTAATTAGCAGTATGTGACATCAGCAGACAATGCAGAAGAAAGGGAGTGAGTGGACTTTATGGGTGCTACCTCCAGTACAAGCTACATCACAGCATTAAGGTATTAAAACAATGTGTATGAAGGGAAAATACTGGCACAGGCTTCCCAGTGGTGGACACCATCCACAGACCGTGGAGTCACCCTCCCTGGAAGCGTTCAGAAAACATGTGGATGTGGCACTTGGGGACCTTGGCAGTGCTGCATTAACGGTTGCACTCCGTGATCTAACAGGGCTTTTCCAACCTTTACAATTCTGCCTCTATAAAAAGTGAGAAGGAAAGGAGGAGGGGTGACCACATTTCCATTACTTGGTGTTAAATTTTAAAGAAGGAAAATGCTACTAACACTTTTCAGTTAATTCACCATATCTGAAGGCATGAAAAAGCAGGATCCACTGGGTCTACCTGCAGCTGAAGGACACTAATGAGCAGCTATTACTTATTTGGCTAAATCCTGTAACCCGAGTCTTTGTGGTGCACACAGGAGACGGGTGAATGCTGCTGGATAAGAGCCTCAAGCAGCCGGACTAAAGATTTGATGAAATGCTCCTATTATGATACTTTGCAGCCTGTAGAAGTTGGTTACCTGATCTCCTCTGCTGTACCTGAGCCTCATTGTTGCAGCTTTTAATAACTGAATATCCAGACGACCTATAAAGGTGCCTTTGAGGAAAGAACTGACAAGAGTCAGTCCAGCTCAAAATGGGCAACAAGCAAACCATTTTCACTCAAGAGCAACTGGATGCATATCAGGTATAAAGCAAACTAAATGGCTGTTTGGACAGGGCGTTGAATAATGGCAACGGTGTTGTTGGGTTTTTAAAAACAACTTAAAAAAATTAATTAGTAGAAGTAGTGAATTGCAGCAAAGATTTTAGTAACTTAGTTTGATTTTTACATCAAAAGGGAGGGTTATAAAATACTCCTAATTGTATGCCAGAAAGAAATCCTTAATGCTTATATATACACTATGGTATAACTTCATTAAAGCCACTGCATGGGAAAAGTTTGGGCCAATGCATGCTAAAAACTGTCATTGTGTCTTATACCTTTTCTTATTTCATAGGACTGCACGTTTTTCACAAGGAAAGAAATTCTGAGGTGAGTCTTCTGTATGTATGTTGTGAGTAAAGGGTAGAGTGCTGTAAAGGCAGGTTACGTATGCATTAAGGTATTTCAAAAATAATTTTTAAATGGATTTACTCAAATTTGAAGTGATACCTTGGGGCAATCTGAGCATTTTTGTTGGCTTTTTTCATTTACAAATCCCATCCTAAACTGAGTTGGAATTCTAAGTTTTGTATTAATGTACTAGTCCCTCTTCATTTATTAGAAATAAATGTAATGAATTATGTCTTAGTGGCAGTGATATCCACGGTTCTCTTGCATGGTTTTCAGACAGATGCTTCAAAGTGTACTGTTATTGTCTGGAATACTTTGCTGCTTTATGACAACTTTAATGATTGTGCCAAGTTTTCTTCATGTTTTCTTGAAAATTATTACACTGCTGCTCCAAGATGCCTTTTTCCCGACGCCTTCATGTGCCTCATTGAACTCCCTATTTAATCTCTGGCCAAAGGGTCTGATAAAGGCAGGATCAGGATTCTGTTCAGGGACTGAGAGATCTCACTGAGAACATGAACTTTTTCTCCTCTCCTGAGGGTTTAGCTGCATGTCCTGTGTAAGCATTTTCACCAAACAGTTCTATAACGAAGCTTTGTATTTTTCACTACGTTGCTTGTTTTAATAACGGTTTTTCCAACAAAAACAAACTTACTGTTACGTAGTGACTGATCTCCATCTGGTAACGGATGCAAAGTGTGAAAAATGAGGTGGAAAAGCAAAACACCTTGTTCTCAGAAGTCTAAAGAGCCCATTCAGCCAACAAGCCTTTCTCTCTGCCTCAGGCTGTTTTACAGGTACCGAGATCTGGCCCCGCAGCTCGTTCCCCTTGACTACTCGGACAAACCGGCCGTGACACTCCCCTACCAGCTCATCGGCAGCATGCCAGAGCTCAAGGTACCCAGCACACGACTCGAGTGACACATTTCAGTTTCATCTACCCTTTTTGAATAATTCATACAGGACTAATTGCTGGCAGGCTGACATGGAAATAAATTTGGGCTATCAAAATAAAAAAGTCTTCTGGAAGCTTCTAGCAATTCCCAGAAAACACCCTGAAACAGCACAAAGGTTAAACAGGGCGTGGCTGTGTCGGCTTCTGACACAGCATTAGGCAAGAACTTAAAGGCAGAAAGGGGAGAATTTGCCAAAAAGGTGTTTCAATAAAAGTAATCTCGCTCCTCTTGCCTTACCTGCTCTGAAATCAATGCTGGTAAGGATGACCTTCCCTTGCTCCTGTGCTCTGTTTCCCAGGACAACCCATTCCGGCAGCGGATAGCAGAGGTGTTCTCAGAGCACGGCGACGGCAACATGACTTTAGATGATTTTTTGGACATGTTTTCTGTGCTAAGTGAAATGGCTCCCAGAGACTTGAAGGCTTATTATGCTTTTAAAATTTATGGTGAGTGATTAAAGTGTAAAATGTAAGCGGGGAAATCCTGCAGCTTCATGTAGGGCTGGAGAATCCTCAGTTTGTCACCACAATGATTTCTAGTTACCACTTCCTTTAATTGCACTTGAATGTTTGTTCTCCCTCTTCTAAAAACTTCTGGGTTTCTTTATCCTTTTGTCTCTAATTTATTTGGTATTAAAATTTACTACAAAATTTACAGCTTGAAATTATCTGCAGTTTTCAAGAGCTGATAAACATTAAGAAGTATTTCTGTCTGATGTCTGAGGGGCTACTTGGAAAAGTACAGCACAGCTGCCCATGAATCTGTAGGGTGGATTTGGGAGGGGGAGGCAGGGAAGCACACTGCAGGCTTTTTTCTCCAAGGACAAAGGCAAAGATTATTTTTTTCAAGTACCCTTTACAGTTACTTTCTTTATGATCAGCTAAAGACAAACAATATATCAAACCAACATAACCTTGCTGGAATGATTTAATGATGGCTAGGCTATGTTTAGCCATTAAACTACTTATGTATGAAAAGGAGAAATTAAGAGATTTTTATTTTGTAACTCATTTCTTTTACAAATACATAGAGGTCACTTCATTTCTGATTTGAGTTCTACTGATAAAAATCCATCACAGCCTGGCAACCAAACCCTTCTACTGGGTCTTGGCAAAACAACCAAGTAAAATGCTGACTTTTGTCGCTTTAAATTAACTTTGTCTCCTTTGTCAGACTTCAACAATGATGATTACATATGCAAATCAGATCTAGAGAAAACTGTGAACAAATTAACCCGCAATGAACTGACTCCAGAAGAAGTCAGCCTTGTGTGTGAAAAGGTGATTTACGAGGCCGATGCGGACCACGATGGCAAGCTGTCCTTGGCAGACTTTCAGCACATGATCATACGAGCTCCAGATTTCCTCAGGTAATATTTGCTTTTAATTTCTAACACAAAACTCTCTTAATTTCCTTGTCAGAAGCCTCTGAAGTGTGTGTTTACATCTCCTCAGCGTTTGCAGATCACCACTCCTCCCTGGCAGGTTCTAGTAGAGCTGCCCTCTGCAAACACTGCAAAAATAGGTGCTTGAAAAAGCTTGGAGGCTTCTTGAGTTGCTTTTGAACTTCCAAAGTATTTTTCACATGACAGAAGGTCCTTGTAACTTAAAAAGTTAGTATTGGCACTTAGGCTGCATT
Source organism: Argya squamiceps (assembly GCA_037834095.1). NCBI lineage: Eukaryota > Metazoa > Chordata > Aves > Passeriformes > Leiothrichidae > Argya > Argya squamiceps. Next base: position 121,294 of record JBBMKD010000103.1, read on the forward strand.
GATAAATGCATGAGATCTGCTCACTCAGTGCTTAACATAGTGTTAACGTGGTTTCTGATGTACATCTTACACAGAACAGCACTCAAATCTTGCATTTATTTAATGTACCCAGTCTTTGCAAATGCTTTGAAAAATTAAGTTTCCAATTTATCACAGAGTTCTGCAATTAATTGTAGTAAATCCTTTAAACAGTGATACAGAAGTGATCATAACTTCCTTTTTTTCACAGCACCTTTCATATTCGAATCTGAATTTAGTCAACCACGAGGAGGGGAGCACTTCTGGGACTTTCAACAACTATTACTTCACCTGGAATTACCAACAATGAGACCACAAGATGAGAGGGGCAAAGAGGACAACTTCTGGTACCTGAACCAGTCTTTTGTTTATCTAAGGAACAATTCATTAAGCTCTTCATCAGGATTTCCCTGTAATTTAGCAAAATGTCTACTCCCCACCCTCAGCTAGAGCAAACCTGGCCTGGATAGTCAGAAGGGAAGAATTTTTTTTTAAAGTTCAGATACCATGAGGTAGTAAAGGAACTTGTATCAAGCTATAACTTCTAAAAACTCACCCAAAAATGCCTTAACTAGTAAAAAAAATCCCTTTAGTTTCTAAACCGTAACTCCTCTGATTATTTATGGTCTTAATAAAGGGTCCAGTGAATCAATTCTTGAAGTATTCTCCCACAGTGCAGGATTTACAATGAAAAAGTCAGCACAGTTTACAGACAAAAGAGTCTGCCTCAGGTCCTGCCCCTCTTCTCCATTTTCAGAAATCCCCTCTTTTCCACACCCACCAGGGTTCCTATGCACAAATGATGAACAGGACTGAAAACTTAAGTTCGTAAAACTCTCTTTGCATAAGAAGTTTATTTATGCAGTGCTCAGGGTCCTGTACAAGAGAGTAAAAACAGACATACTGTAATAAACAACAGTTTTGTTTTAGTACAAACATGAAAATCAATGAGAAGTGTTTTAAGAAAGCAGTTGTAATGTGGGAAGGGTGGCAGCCAAAAGTGATCATTCGAAAAATACAATTTACAGTTATCTTTACAAATTTTGGGATGCATTAAATTCCCTTCAAAACAAAGTCCTAAGTCCCAACTCACACTCAATGTAGAGCAGATGATTCCTGCAGAAAGGCTGGAGAGACCAATTAACCAGCCAGTTACCTTTATTAACCACAGAAACTCCAGGGGTCAGTGAAGGGGTCAGGAAAAAAGGCAGCCTGGAACACTCAGACTGCAGTTACCATTCACATTTCCTTTGAACACATCTTTAGTTAAGCTAGAAATGAAGACACAGGTTAGTCATCATTCTTCCCCAAGCCCTACAACTTCTACAAAGGAGCCCATCCTTACACAGCTGTTTGTACATTCCCCTGGCAAGTCCAGGAGAACATGAAATCATGGCCATTTTGAGCATGATCATCAGCCAAACACACCACCACAACAACCCCTCAGCAATCATCAGGGAGATGATCAGCATCTCATACGAAAGGAGAGACCAAATCATTTTCAGCAGCAGTAAAAAGAGACTTACAATAATCCATAGGATTTATAAATCAGAGGCTGGAAATCTAATGCTGGCACATAAGGTTCTGATGTCAGGAAACATGAGCTGTGCCTGTCAGCACAGGACACAGACAACACGAGTGTTAAGGAAGTGTTAGAACAGCAGCTCCACCATTTATTGACAGACTGACAGCTCTCCACCCCAAGGAGTGACAACAATGCAAAGTACTGCAACCAGCCTCAAAAACAAGGTCAACCACAGGATTCCAGGATACTCACTAAAACAAGGGCATTTGAGGACATGCTCAAAAACGGGTCTGTTTCTCTACAAAACAAATGTTAATCCATGACCTGACATTTTAGGGGTATTTAGTCACCAAGAATATGCAGTAAGGACAGTTAGTTTTGCAGACCTGCTTCAATTCCTCACTTTTACAGATTTTGTACCCAATTTCTGATTTTTTCCTCCTTAGTTGAAGAAATCTTAGACACAAGTAGATTGCTGTATGTATTTACACAGTACCTCTCCCACAACTGCATTTTTCATTACATTCATACTTAATAAACACAATAAAGTAAATGATGTGATGAAAACATCCTGTACTTCTAGATTTGATGCCTGTGTTTAGTGACACATAGCTAAGCCCATGTGCAGTTCCTCTCTTACACTTGCATTTTAGGTTTCATGTTGCTTACACAGATTTAATGTCTGTGTAGAGCTTTCACACCCAGAAGTACAGTGATGACTGCAGTCACAGTAACTGATGAGACTTCCTGAGATCAAGCTATAATGTCGTTGTTTGTAAACCCAACCAATGGAAAGAATGTTATAATTAGGTACATAAACACATGCAACCAGTGTAAGTTTAAACAGAAGGTATTCACAAACAAAGAATTCTGAATGCCAGAGTAACTTCAGATTTAGACAATGAGTGAAAAATCACAATACCATCCTTCATGTTTTACCCACTTGTGAAGGAATATGGTTTGCTTTCCCATCTTGAGATGAGTTATTGATACAATCCACAGGCAAGAACCAGCATCATGGCAGACCCATGATATCAGACCAGATAAACCACCAATTTTTCCAGTCACTCTGAAAAATAAATCTGGCTCAACATCTGGCTGTATAAAGCCTAAGACAGATGCAAGACAATCCACAGTTATTACTAACCCAGAAACAAATCGTTACACAGTTAAGGAGGAAATTCAGCCTGTCTTACCACCACCCCAGGTGTGTCTCAAACATTTCTTGAAGCACACAAACTCTTTAAAAACATTCTTAGCTCAAGACAGAGACGCTGCTTGTCCAACTTACAGGTCTGTGTTAACTACACTCTGAAGCACACACTGTCTTAGAAGCCTCCTCAGCAACTTAACATGGTTTTATCCTACAAATACATCTGTGTGTAAATCCACTACAGGGCATGTTCATCAAGTCCTCCTGCTATAAAGCCACAAGTAAACAAAAAACCAAACCATTGTAAGGTTCCGGTTAGAGGAAAGCTTTAATCAGGACAGAGATCATCTGAATGCATCTAAAATGCATTTTTATAAACTTAACACAGTGAAATCTTCTTCCATTTTAGAACAGGCAGTATTCCTATTGGGCCCAACTGCATGCTGCAGATTTACAGAGTTTTAATTGTGAATCCAACAGATATTTAACTACAGCAACACTTATTAGTGCTACTCTGAGGCCCAGAGCTCAATACCACACACCTGAAGAAAACAAAACTGGTGAGTGAATTCAGCAACTTCAAAATCAACTTTAATTTTACTCTTAAGTGCAGTTGTCAACGTAAACAAAGCATGTTTTCAGTTCCAGCAAGCTGCAGGACACAAGCTGGTGTGTTCCCTGTGGCAGGTAACACCATCCCTGCAATCCCCTGGAGCAGCCTCGGGGGCTGATGCTCTCACTGGCTCCTTTTGTCAGTCCAATCCAGAGTCAGGCTGGCAGCCCCTGACCTGAGAGCAACCACCCACTGAGGAGCTGCACTCAGCTCCTGCATTTCACACAGGGGAATGTGCTGGACTGGGTTTGTGGGAATGAGGAACACAGCCTGCTCCTGTGAGGACTGGACATGCACTGACACACGCTGGGAACAGGCTGTCGCTGCCTGATGGCTGCAGGGATCAACACCCAGCAGCAAGGCCAGTCTCAGCCTAAGGGAGTCTCTGCTCACAAAGTGTTTCTGATGTGCAACATTTATTTGCATATGTGAGCAAGTGTGCTTGGGAACACACGACTGGGAGTAGTGCAATGTTTCCTTGGCATGATTTAACACTACCTACTGTGGCATGATAGGTCTGGAGTCATTCCTGGCTGGAGAGTGGTAAAGCCACCCATTTTAAGGTGACAGATTTCGTGTAAGTGTCCCTGCCTGACCTTAGTTCTCCAAAAACAGATGACAGATCATCTGTACAGGACTCAGTGTAGCCATCAGCTCGTGTTAAAACACATCTGCATGTCTGGAGTACTTAATTAAGAACAGTCAAGTCATGACTTTCACCAACATGAATGAATTACCAATGGTAAGGACCCATTCTATTTACAGCACACATTCTTTTTTAAAAAAAATAGAGATTTCTTTGAGGACAATTTTTTTTAAAACTTCAATTGTACTTGTGGATTGTCTAGAGTAAGACAATAAAGTAAAGTAACACAACTGAGGAAGAGACAGGCAGATAAAGGAGTTTATCTGTTGCAGTAAAGAGGTGGAGCTGCAGAAAGCTCCCTCATACCTCCTGGGAAGGCATCAGCCTGCACTGCTCACCTCGGTGCATTTCTGGGATGGTCTCAAGCCACTCTTCTGTGTGCAGCCACACACTGGATATGCACGTGTACCATGTATGCACACCTGTACTCCATTAACAGTGGCATTTAAATTTCTTATTTTGATCCTAACTTCATCTTTCTAAACTGGAAACGTGACAGATACAAACAGAGACTGAAGTCTGTCAGCAACGGTGCTGCATCCCAGGTCACATGTGATCCGTTCTTCCTCTGCTAGACAACACACATGCCCAGTGGCAATCTGACAAAAATAAACTTGTATCATCTCCAAAACTGAAGAGTCAGACAATTACCAAAATAAACCATTCCTTATTCTCAGATGGTCACAAAGTGACAAGGTATGTTGGGAGCACTAAGTCCACAGAAAGAGGAAACCTCACTTAGCACAGGCACAGTCCAGCTCAGATTAAGGCCATGTCCCTCACAGAAGAACACATCGGAAAAAGCTGCTTTTCTTTTGCTGGTCTTGTGTGATTTTGACTCCCTGGTTGCTGCCTTGAGGGCTATTGCCTTCCTGAAGATGGAAAGAATATCCAGTTATTTATTTACACTTAACAGATTCTTCCATCCATACTTCATCTGGCCATCCTGTTGAACCAAGCCTGACACAGATAGAAACCTTTCCCACTATCAGTAAGAGGCTTCACTCATTCCTCCAAGTCTTACACCAGCCACGACAGAAAACTGGAGAGCTGCACCTGCAGCTTTTGGCTTCAACCTGCTCACACTGCACCTCTGCCTCAGCTTCATTAACTCAAAGACAGATGAGATTAAAAACCAATAAATTACAGGGTGTGTCTGCCTCTTGTTGAAAGGCCTAGGAATCATCTGCCAGAGCCAAAATATCCCACTGCATCAATTCATGTCTGGTCACATGAAGGTGGGAATATCAGTAAGAGTAGAAAGAACATTCATTAGCTTCATTTCATAACCCTTAAGGCACAATCCAACACCATTACCCATTTATTTGTTGTAAAAAGACAACCCCATTTTTGCTTAGGATATTTGTGCAAAGACTTTCCAAACCCATTAATTTCTTTACCTATTCTTAAATGGTTTGAAGTTTCTACCCTGAAGAATGATGTGTGCCTCCTCTAATTGATATGATTTTCACACTGCAAGAGTGAGAAGTATCATTAAACTGCTCTATCCCCAACCTCACTTTTGATTTAAAAAAATAACAAATAAGCTTATTTAGAAAACCTCAACCATTGCAATAAATTCCTGAAATGCAGAGACAGCCAATGTCAGAGCACAGCCTGACAAACTAAAAACACAACTTTAGGACTTTCAGTGATCTTTCATGAAAGACACTATGATACATATTTTACACAGTGTGAACCAGTTTTTGCAATGTAGCTTTTGCTTTGCTTTTTTCCTATTTAAATCCAGCATGGACGAAGTCAAAATTACTCACCAACTTCTTGTCCATTTTTGCTTTGATATCTCTTGCAAGAGTGAAAAATGCCTGTGACAAGTCAAACAGTTCAGTGTTACAGGGTAAATAAAATGTTTTCTAACAGTTTTGTTTAGCAATAAGCTGCCTTCCCATGTTTCAACATACTATAAAGGAATGTTAGGCCTTCAGTATTTTTTCCCCTCTGCTCCAGGTTTTAGTCCTCCTTCTGTAGCTCCACAATCTTCTTTCTGAGCCCCACAGCCACACTGGCTCCCCCAGCCTGGCAAGGTCTTAAAACCCATCTGTGGTACCCAACAAGGGAGTTCTGCATCCCACCAGGATGGTTTGCACCAAGAGGACAATAAATACAAGAGAAAGGCATCAGTACTTACATTCTCTATGTTTATATTTGCCTTTGCACTGGTCTCCATGAATTTAATCCCAAAACTTGCGGCGAGCTGAACAAAAGCAGATTGCACATGAGTTGAACAATTGCAGGAACAGCTCCAAACACAGCTCCTGGCACAGCATCTGTCCCTGCTGCCACCAGTCAGTGGAGCTGGGGATTTAGTCATACAGGACAATTTGAAAAAATCAGGAATTGAATCTCACTGCAGTTGGCATCTGCTCTCACTGGGTTTGCTCTGCTCTTTTACACTCTGAACACATTTTAACTTGCTCTTCTTCATTTGTTTCTTGCATAGATACCTTGTCAGTCTCATAACCAAAAAAACCTCTGCCTCGGCTAAGTAACACCTGACATCAGAAAAGACAATCCCATCTACCTTGTCTCAGTGGCTTTCAGCCAACACAGACATTTTCTCCATGTCCAACTCTAGAATCTTTTTAGAAAAGTGCCACTTGTTGCCTTGCATCTGTTAGATAACTGACAAGAATCCTTAACACAGGTTCTGCTTTTGATTCCAGTGGGGAAAAGCATTGCCATGACAGCCTGGGGAATGTTCAGTTATTCCACTCAGGAACACCCCTGTGGTACCCTGGCAGCATGCAGACAACCATCAGTGCACTTTTTAAACTCTGAAAAGCCTAAGTCAAAACACATCAAAGCCACAGCACTCACCTTCTCCCCTTGCTCTCTAGAGACTTGTCTTTTGTCATTTGCATCACATTTGTTCCCCAGGATCATTTTTTCAACGTCTGGAGAGGCGTGCTGAGACAAACACAGAGCAGAGACTTGGCCTTGGCCTTGGTAGATAAACGTTGTCAGATAGATGAGGCACCCATGGAGCACCCAACACAGAGATGCCAGCCCTGAGAATCTTCCACAGATTTCCATGCCCCTCCAACTCCTCCTCCCACTGCACCATGGCAGCTCTTGGATCAACTGTTGTGGCACAGAACTGTCACATTAGGTGCCCTCAGAAGTACAGGGGCTACAGCCCCCACAACAAATTACTACCAGCCAAGGTATTCCAGAAGCTGTTACTGATTTCCATCCCATTTACCTTCCAAGAGCCCTGCAGCACACGATGAAATGTAATGCTTCTGAAGCAATTAAGCTTCAGTTACTTTCAGAGGAAGAAATGACACCTTTAACAGTCAGTAATAAGCAAAGAGAGAAATTACCTCTTCAATATTCCTCACCCAGTTCCGAATATTTTCAAAAGACTTTTCGTTGGTGATGTCATACACTAACATAATGCCCTAAAGGTAAAGAAAGATTGTTTCAGCAGGAGTTGAAGATTTTTCCACAGCAGAGAGGAACAACTCAACAGTGGCTATTTTTAACAACTGGTTCCCAGTTAATGGCAGTGAGATAAGGTGTGTGGGACATGTATTAATAGAGGGAAACACGGAGGAAGCTGCTTTTCCAAAGTCCCAGCACAGCTCTTGGAGCAGGAGCAGAGCTGTGAGTGCCCAGCCTGGCAGACCACCACGCTGGGAGAGGGTCAGCTGTGATTGTTCCATGTCAGAGGCAGCTGACCTGACCCACCCCGCTGGGTTTATCGCGATTTATCACCGGGCTGCTCCTACCATGGCTCCCCTGTAGTAGGCGGTAGTGATGGTCCGGAACCGCTCCTGCCCGGCCGTGTCCCTGCAACAGACACAACACGGGGCTCACGCAAAACACCTCCACAGGAGCGCAAGTTAACACTACCAAAAGATTTAAATAAATCTGAACCAGCCTTCAGAGCACCGGAACTACCTTTTGGGTTCTAAGACACCATAAACTACCAGACAGCACAACTGGATATGCACAGCACAGCCCCAGCCACCAGATACCCGCTGCAGCAGAGAAGCCTTACCAGATCTGCAGCTTGATTCTCTTGCCATCGAGCTCTATCGTTCTAATTTTAAAGTCGATACCTAAAAGGAGAACCAATTACTTTACTGACAGGTCCTGCCGAAAGGCCAAATCCAGCCGCTTTATCTTCAATCACGCTGCTCAGCTTCACGTCCTCAGCGCTCCCTCCCCGCTGCTCCCCAGCACCGGCCGGCTCCCAGGGGCTGCGGGACCGGACGGCCAGCCCCTCACCAACCCCGTACAGAGACCCCACCACGGCAGCGAACCCGCCCCTCCGGTCCCGCGGCCCGAGCCCGGAGCCGCAGCGGCCGCCGCCAAAACCCCGAACGGGACGAGCCGCCGCCACCCCCGCGGGACCCCCGGGCGGGCCGGCGTGTTAGCGCAGCGAGGCGCGGCCCCGGCCGGCGCTCACCGATGGTGGAGATGAAGGTGGCGTTGAAGGCGTCCTCGGAGAAGCGGAACAGGGCGCAGGTCTTGCCCACGCCCGAGTCGCCGATCAGCAGCAGCTTGAACAGGTAGTCGTAGGTCTTCGCCATGGTGGTGGGCACCGGCCCCGCCCACCACACGCTCATTGGCCGAGCCCAGCGGAGAGCGCACGGAGCCGGCACGCCATTGGTGGATGGCCTTGACGTAAGTACGAGCGGAGCAGCGATTGGCTGTCGGCCCCACCGCTGGTGCGCGTCACTTCCGGCTAAGGACGGGCGGTGACATGGTGACGTCACGCCCGTAACTGCCCGCACCGTGACGTCACGCCCCCCGAGCAGCAGCGGTACAAAAAGCCGCGAGGAGACCTCGGTACTTGGAGAAATCGTTTAATATGAAACGGCAGGGATGGGTGTCCGCGGAGGTGGCGCCTCCGCTCGGGTGCAGCTTCTACCGGGGTTTATATGAAAGGACTAACGAACCGTGAGGAACAGCCAGGCACGGGACATGCAGCAGCCCGGGGCACCGGGGGCTCCCCGGGGTCTCTCGGGTTGAGGCGGCCCCAAGGGATGCCCAGAGCCTGTCGTGTGGCTGTGCTGGTCATAATTTAATTGGCTTTTCCAGGATAGAGAGAGAGAAAGGAGAGAAGAGCGATGCAGGGACAGGGCTGGTTCCTGTTGGGTGCTGTCAGCTCTGCACCTCTCATATACAGTTCAGTTCATTTAGCGTCTGGTCCAGTGTCTGGTGCAAGCCCAAGTTCTCCTCTTTGGCTTGAGCAAGTTTTTCTGGTGAGAAAGAAGAAAACCACAAGATTTAAATCACATTATTTTACAGCCTTTTCTCTTTAAATAAAACCTGCAGTAACTTACCCTCGTATTTAAGACATCTTTACAGCTGCATCATCAAAATGGGGTAATTTTTTGGTAACTGTTGTCCTTAAGGGAGGTTTTTGGATATGTCATGGAATGTGAAAGACCCGTGTCATTTACAGGAAGCATCCTGCTGGTTTTTCCTTGGACTGAGAGGTTTTTAACTAGGATGGTGCAGCACAAGTAAACACTGAGTGCACTTAAAGCTTTTTGCTGATGGCCGCATTCCTGGAAACACTAAAATTCAAGTGTTTGCCAGAGCCAGCTCCTGCCCCATCCTGACCATGTCTTGCCCAACCCCTCGTGAGGAGCTGAATGTGTTTTCGGTGTCACCACCAGTGTATTCGAGGTGATTCATACAGAAGTAAATCCTGAAAGATGGAAAGGTAGAGGTATCGTGTTTTATTGAGCTCAGTCCCCACAGAGGTGGAGGGGTTGCTTGTGGAAGTGGCACAGGAGTGACAGGGATTACAGGCAAGAAAAGCTTGAGAAACACAGTGAGTGGCAGCCCCCTGTGTCCCCACACAAGGGCAGGTCACAAAGAGGTCATATCGTTGAGGGCATGGTCCAGCTCCTCACTGATGGCTTTGTACTTCAGCTTCTGAGCGTAGAGCTCATCTGTCAGTCCCGAGGGCAGCAGCAACAGGCCAGCAAGAAATGCAGGGAAGAGAAGAGGCCACAGGAGGAGAACGGAGACAGGCAAAAGGCAACAGCAGCCAAAGGAGTTGGGGAGGAAAAACAAAAGAAGAAAACAGAGACAAAATAGTTGAGTGTCAGAAGGAAAGCAATATACCCACAAAGCTGCCTGGTCAGAAGTTTCACCTGTGTGAACTTTTTGTCTTTTGGTAATCTCTCAATTATTTTCCAGTAAGCAGATTAAGTAGGGTGGGATCTTGAGCCCTCAAGTCCCTCTATTTCTAAGTTGGCCAAAATCAGGTCATTGTTACCAACTTTATGAAAGAAAAACCTTTTTCAGGAGAACTTCCACCACACAGGGCAGGTGCCCAGTGGACACATCACACCCATCTACCAAAAATGCCTGACAAGTGCTGCTGTTCTTTCCCAATAAAATGCACCACCCACTCCTCGAACTTGTTCTCTGATTTGAAACAGACCACTTTTAAAGAAACCTGAGTCACTCCATACCTTCCAGGTCATCAATAGATTTTTCCAGTTTGGCAACAGTTCTCTCTGCAAATTCCGCACGAGTTTCAGCCTAAAGAAGTTGAAATAGCATCAGTGGGTGCTCCTGGAAAGATTATGCCCAAATACAGTCTGGGGATGGCCAAATTTACCTCTTTCAGCTTGTCAGAGAGAATCTTGATTTCTTCTTCATATTTATCTTCTTTTTCCGAGTACTGTGAGAACAATAAACACTCTTTAAGGGAAGTTGTAGCAACGATAATAAATGTTTATGAAACTGTGGCCTATTTATAAGCACTCTTCCTTTTACAACAGCTGCAAAAACCATTTCCCTGCTTTTCTCCCCCAGACCTTCAGGCTTGTTTGGGCACAACTGATGGGGTGGTATCCACAAGCAGGCAGGTAAAACCTCTCATTTGCTTTTATATTTCTGATTTATTTCTATGAATTCTATTTACAAGTTTTGGCTTTGCCCACATCCTTTAGTTTACTGAAAGAACCAACCTTTTCAGATTGAGCTTCCAAAGACTTCAGGTTGTTTGTGACGTTCTTTAACTCCTCTTCGAGGTCACTACATTTCCTATTAGGGGAAAATAGAAGAATGAATTAACAGTGCTCCTGTTATCTAAAAAACACAAAGGAGTAAGTAATTAAGTCTAAAGGAAGAAAACCAGGTATATAGTGTACAAACAAACTTTTCTACAAGTACTAACTACATGCCTGCCTACCAGGAGATTTTTTTTAATGAAATGTAGTGTTGATCTTCACTGTATTCTGAAAAGTTACTCACACTTCAGACACCTCTGCACGCTCCTCAGCTCTTTCCAGTTCACCCTCCAAAATAACCAGTTTACGGGCAACCTGGAAAAAGACAACAGCTGTGTCAGGCCAGTCTGCAGTTCACAGAACCACAGCATGCCTTGGGCTGGGAGGGACCTCAGAAGTTGTCTGGTTCCATCCCCTGCCACAGGCTGGGACACCTTCCTTAGAGATTGCAAAAAGCACTCAGAAGTAAGTGTTCAGTTCCTGCTTCCTCTGGAATAAGGGAATTAGGTTAAAGCACACACCCACAGATGCACCAGCCCTTCCCAATTACACTTTGCAGTATTTTTAGCATTAGGTACCCAAGATGCTGCAAAATCACTATTAAAATTCCTCCTTGCTGGGAACGTTCCAAGGTTGAAGCATCACCCAGTGCCAGCTGAACAGAGGCACTAAACTGAGGAGTAACATTATATTGTTCATGGCTCTGCTGTAGGTTTCACCATTTCCTTCTCCCTTTTACCTCCTCATACTTGCGGTCGGCTTCTTCAGCAATGTGCTTGGCCTCCTTCAGCTGCATTTCCTGAATTTCCATTTTCTCCTCATCTTTCATCGCTCTGTTCTCAATCACCTTCATTCCTCTGCAGAAGTCAAAGCATGTTTCATGTAGAAGCGTTTTGGCACTCGTATCTCAACTTCAGAAAGTGGAATTTGGTATTTGTAACCCAAAAGTGGCCCATTATGACCACTGTGTTCATCAGGGCTAATGGAATTACCCAATCAAGCTTGTAAAAAAGTTTCAAGCCTCTGGCTTGCCAGCCACATGAGCACATGCAGATACTAAATCACACAGGAATATTTATATATATATGTTATATGTATTTTTTTTTAATATATTCATATATATTCATTTCTTTAACAGAAAATAAAAAAGGAACATACCTCTCGCTCTCATCTGCTGCTTTCTCAGCCTCCTCCAGTTTCTGCAGGGCTGTGGCCAGTCGTTCCTGGGCACGATCCAACTCCTCTTCCACGAGCTGGATGCGTCTGTTCAGAGCTGCCACCTCACCTTCAGCCTGGGTGAAACAACCACCACGGGGTTACACAGGTCACTTGCTGCTGGCAAATGCTCCCAGCTAATCAGTTTCCTTAAAACTGCAACAGCATCTGCCTGGGCCATGCAGGGGAGCTCAGGGGCCCTTCTGCCTCTGCTTTTTTGTTTGCTTAAACTGTGGCATGTCAGGAATGTCAAGGTATGGAGTGTGTGCTTGTCCTTTCTTTTTTTTTAATGGCACTTATCATTCCTGCCACACAAAAAGGAGCTCTGCAGGATTTTGAATGGATATTTTTGGAGCACTTCACAGGGCTGCATCTATCCAAGCTTAAAAAATGAACTGTTTCCACGATGGCTTAGATCCAACACCTTCACCCTTGATTTCTCTGCCCTTGGTTTCAGTGACACCCTGTCACAGCTCACTGTGAAGTTTGAGCCAGTTCCTGATCCATCCTGACTCCTGAGCCTGTAAATTCTGCAGAATCTATGTGGTCAGCTGGGCACACAGACAGTGGCCTCAGCATGGCAGAGTCAGGCTTTTTTTGGGACAAAATTAGATATATTCTTAAAATAACTTCACTTCCTGTGGTACTTAAGGAATTAGGCAGGATGCATTTCTTAGTAATAAGATCTGTTTGTGTATTATTGAATAAACTACACAGTAACTGGAACACTGTTAATGTATAAAAAATAGAGTAGTTAATAAATGGAAGAGATTGCTGGGAGAAATGCTTGACACAGACAAGATGGACAAACTGGTGTCCATAAAGGTGTTTATTAAGATACGACTTCTTTAATTGCTTGTTTTTGAGGGAAAAGAAAGCCCTGCTTTAAATAACTGCCAGGCTTGTGCACTTTATTGTCCCCAAATCTGAGAAGGATTGCCATGTAAAAAACTAACTTTTTTCCAAACACTTTCACGGGATATAGACCCTGGAGGGGAGACCGTTTTATGCTTTGTGTTAAAACACTTTGGAAAAAAAAAAAGTGTTTTACTGGAGCTTAGCAAATTTGGTCACCGACCACTCCTAACGCTGGAGGAAGTGGTTTCCATTCACTTCTGAGCCATCTTGGAAAGGAGTTCAGTGGCTGATCCAAATGGAAGCTGACCCAGGATTCCTCTAGTCATAAATTATCCAACATTTCATCTGTTTTTACCCAGTGCAGTGTTTAACTTCCCGATTTACACAGAAGGCATCGATCATGTACAAAACTGGCATCCGTTCTGCGGCAGCAACTCCTTCCACTAGACAGGGTACTTTTAAGTCACATTTTAATTCAGCAAGATTCCAAAGCTATGGAGCCGGGGCCACTGGGAATCTGGGGTGAGCCTGGCTCCACCTCTCCCAGCAGCAGCCCGCAGTCCTTATACGGTAAAACTAACTCGCTGACATGTGATAAAATAGCAGGAAGATGCCGGGAAGGCTGATCGCACACAAATCTAAGTGAAACCAGCTGTCCAACCCCGGGAGAGCCGCACGCTAGAGGAGAATTCGCATTTCTCTGTGAAAACCAGGACGGAAAGTTATTTTTCAGCAGTTCGGACATTTCCCAGCTGTGCTGAAGCCAGCGGTGCGGCGCCGAGAGGCGGGAACTCCCCGCTCCGTGTCATGCAGCGCTTTTCCCCTAATTAAACAGCCATTTCCTACTAAACTCTCAACCGCTCCCCAGTGCCCATCGGTGCTCGAACGCCTTTTCCGCAGGAATGGGCCCCAAAGCGCGATTAAGCGGCCGGGGCCGAGCA
>JBBMKD010000103.1:148039-162160 GCA_037834095.1 Argya squamiceps
GAGGGAAGTTTGTCTATCTTATCTCAGCAATATCTACTTTAACTAAAGTTTTTAATTCTTAAAATTAATGTCTCAACCCCAATGGAGAAGGAATCTCCAGGCCCTGGGCTTGAGGGTTTCTGCAGGTCTCTGAAAATGAGCCCCCTTGCTGAGGTACCTGGATATGGGGACCAGAGCCTGACCTGCTGCCTTTTCTTGGTTATAACAGCTTTATCCCTCAGTTTCCCCATCTCTAATAGGGGTACTGTTGTTCTGGCTTCAAGGTTATTGGCATATTTGTAGATCCAGACATCCTTAAATGATCCCCAAACCATGACTGTGCTAAATGCAGTTCCTGTTTCCTGCAAGGTGCTTAGTGAACATGTGTTACACCACACAGTCATGAGGTGAGCAAAGAGAAACAACGAAGGCATGACATGACTCATCTCAAGCCTTTGCAGCAACTCAGTGGCAGAGCAAGGACCCAAGAATCCCAGGCTCCACCAAAACAATCATTCCTTTGGAGTGACCCAAGCTGAAAAGAAAATGTTGGAAGTGGAAGCTTCAGTTCTTCTCAGTTGCACAGGGAAATCTCCACTGCCTGTGGTGTAAGTGAAGATTTTTGTTGTTCTTGGCAGAGATATAATGTGCTGGGGAGGATAAAAGGAGGTGTGGAAGAAAGGTGGAAACCTCCTTGTTCCCCCATGGGAGAGTGGACATTTCTCTTATTCTCAATGGGAGCTGACTGCTGCCTTATCTGAAAATCAGACTCTTTTGTTATCTGCTGGGCAAGAGCAGCTCCTTTTTAGTGAAGAGTAGACCCTGAACTCAACTGTCCTGCAGTACTTCGGTCTGAAAAAAACGGTCTATGTTGAGAAGAATGGACGAGGGAATCAATGCCTGTAATATGGGCTGCAGAAAAGTTACCTACAAGATAAGAGGGTGACTTGATCTTTTTGAGAAAAAGAGCAAAAACGGCTTCCTTATCTTCATGGTGTTTGCTCTGAAGTATCATCTTGTGACTGGCAGAGTCTGCCTAGCAGGATCAGTCTATTCCAGCCTGTGGCTGACATCAACTCGTGCCTTTCAGAGGTGGCATTGTATTTCCCAAAGTATGGCTAGTTCCTCCTGGCACTTCAAGGCCCCTGTGCCACCTGTTTGCCTGCTGTGCCTGCAGCCCTGTGCTGCTGATCCCACTCACGTGTGGCACAGGATACCATCAGCTCTGCAATTAGACAGCAGATCTGGAAGGAAGAGGAAATCAAGACGATTAGGAGCACTTGTGAGTCAATATCAGCTATGCTGAGGGTGTGATGAGGAGTGAATGAGTCCTACCCCTTCTGGAGGGTCCCAGATTGTTTGTGAACAGTAGCTGTGCAGATCACCCGGGGGAATCTGCGCTGCAATGATGAGAGGTGTTCACACAGCCAGGCTCTAACTCATCAGGGTGCTGTGGCTCTCCTCTGTGAGGAATTTGTCACTATGCAGCTGTACTTTTCTTCATTAAAGTGGCCATGTTAAATAGCTGTGAGGTTGCTAAATGCCTACTCTGCTAACTGATCTTCTCCCCAGCTGGCAGCTTTTTAGAGCAGGAGACAGGAGGTTGTTAAACCCATTCATTTCTCACATGCACCCACGTTTCTAATGTCTGTGGAGATCCGGCTTTAAAAGCCCTCTGCAAACCATTGGAATGAAGAGCACTTGGTGAAGACATTGTAATTACGATGGGATTTAGGGGTGTGTGGAAATGATTCATGGAGCTGTTTCCCAGCCAGCAGGCTCACGGAGCCAGGTGAGCTCTTCCCTGTGGAATGTGAAGCATGCAGTGTGGCAACTGGGAGAAACAGGTTTGGCAGGGCAGTTTTAAGCCAGTTTGCAGCCTCTTCAGAGCCACATCCCTGCTTTGCTGCTCTCCCAGCTGGATGCTGTGCTGTGCCACGCTGGCCCTGCCGAGCTGGGGAGGATGGACACGCTGCGCAGGAGCCTCTCTCGATGGAAGAGGTACCACATCAAGGTGCACCTGGCTGATGAGGACCTGATGATGCCCCTGACAGTCAGGCCCAGGGACACGGTGATGGACCTACGGGCTCTCCTGGTGCGGGAGGGCATCACTTCCTGGAAAAAGACATTTTATTACAACTCCAGGCAGCTCGAGGAGCATGAGACTCTCAAAGAAGCCAATATCCAGAATGGTTCTGTCCTCCTCCTTGTCAGCAATAAAAGGTAGGCGAGGAGCTTCCTCTGCCATGGGGGCGGTGCAAAGGAAGGGAAAATGCTCGGTGTGTCTCAGCCTCTTGGGACACTTTTCTTGTCGGGGTTTGCAGAATGCAGACCAGGAGCTCAAATCCTGCCATTTCCAGCAGGATTGAGACTCCAGGCTCTTCATATCCAGACAGGCTGTGCTGTGAAATAAGCCGTTCAGAGGAGGAAACCTGGTTGCTGCTGCCTGTCCTGTCTCTGGTCAGGTCCAGTTTTCCTGGGTATGTGGCCAAGCATAGAGGGAGAAAATGAAAGAAAAGAAAACAAGAAAAACATGACAAGAAAAAGGGCAGGGGAGATTGTGCGACGTGGGAGGGTGTTCTGGGAACCTCTCACTTGTCCTTTTCTGTTGTGTCTCCTCGTTTCTTTGTGGCAAATACTTCCTGCAGTATTTGGGGTTGGCACAGTCCTGCTGTGACAGGAGAAGAGCTGCCAGCTTCCAACAACGAGCAGTGCTGGGCTGGCAAGAGGCTGCAGCTGCCCAAAACGTGTCTGAATCACAGCAGAAAGTACAGTGAGACTAAAGACTCCCAGGAGAGCCAGTGCATGGGAGATCAATCACGGCAAGCACTATTTTCTAGTGGGGATGAAAGCTGAGATAATGGACCTTGGACTCACGGGCCCACAGGACAGTTTTGATTCAGTGTGGTGAATTTATGCCCACCTGCACTGTCTTTCCTAGTGCCTGGTTGTTGCTGCCAGCATGATTAATTCTGTGAAGCATTTTGGGGATACTGGGTAGCAGAGGTATGTTGTGGGTATGTTGTGTCTAATTCATCTTTCTAAATCCTGAGCCCTCTGAGTTATGTGTCTATGCTGATCAGAGTTTCCTCTGCAGCAAAACCTGCTCTAAAGACTTCAGTTCCTGATTATATCCCACATACTGGAATGGTCCTATTTTCCAGTCCAGAGGCAGCTTGAAATATCACACAGAGAAGATTTAATAAAGCATTTCCTTTCAGAGCTCAGCCAGACACAAGAGATTTCACATCACTCAGCTAACTGCAAACCCCAAGTCACCCATGGCCCCTTTCTCCAACATCTCATTTCACTTCTCTGATTAACTTGGCTCAGCTCCTCCTTTTCACCTGGTTTTTAATGGCAGAAGCACTTCTATTTGTTGTTGTTTCCAATATTTATTTTCCTAATCTTTACAGTCTGAATTTTTGAGAGTAAAAAAAGGGATTTGGAGGATCTGAGTTGATGGAGTGCACATGCTGATGCTTGTTTGGTAGGTGCCTGGTTTCCATAGTGTGCTGTGCACCTTCCCACATGCTGCAGAAATGGGGTGTAACTGCAGCAATGCAAAACTCACCAAGAGATCCTGCCCCAATGTGCTGAGTTCAGAGGACCCAGCTGTAGTCACTGGCCATTTTTGAAAATCTAGAGCCTGTTGCTCAAAGTCCCAGCTCAATTTTTTGTGAGTCTATTAAAAAGGGAGTGGGATTTCTAATATTTTTTTCCTTGGATTTCCTGCAAACCTTCCTGGTTCCTAAACAAGCACCTTTGGCCAATCTCCTCTTGCTTTTTCCAGGGCCAGGTACAATGTGGGGAGTGTCCAGTCTCTACCTGAACTCACATCTCCTTGATTCTTTTTGACACAAAGGATTATTGGCTTGTGCCAACCTCACCCACTCCCAAAGGGTTTTTTGTGGCATGTTAATGCCCAGACACTGGGGACACATTTCTGTAAAGGTCCATGGGGTGACTGAGCTATGGCAGGATAGTTCCCTTAGATATTTCTGAGGTGTGGCCGGGCAGTCACCGGCCTGCGTGGGACAGCCCTGGGCTGAGGGCAGCTTGTGACTCAGCACCTTGCCAGGTCCTCAGCACAGAGAGGTTTTAGAGGATTTTTAGATGCCTGCCTCTCTATGCCACTGGGATTTAGGAAATGCAGAGTGGGAGAAGGCTGCATTGTAACTGAGATTACAGGACCGATTTGAGTTTTAAGATTACTCAGGCAGATCTTTAGGTATTCTAAATCCACATTGCACCAATAGTGTCTTTGGAAATACACTGGCCTGTATCAGCTGGGCAAGAGTGAATAACTATGGGGCCTATAACAAGAGTAGCCCATGCAATGTTGGGACTGTCTAGGAGCCACAGGAGCAGAGAGGGTAGTGAAAACATAATGCTGCATTCAGCCAGCAGTCTTGAGGATTTAAGAGTTGGTTTTAGTGTTTCAGGATTTAAGAGCTGGTTTTAGTGGTTGGTCACCAACTCAGTGAAGTATGGACCCTCCCCATCAAAAGCAAGCATTTATTTCTTCAGTTCTCCCTGAAAATCTTCATGTCTCTTACTTACTCTTTTTGTGCTGAGGTACCAGCCACACAGAGCCCTGTTAATTCCAAAAGTGGAGTTGCTGTGATTGCCAAGGTCTGCAGCTCAGTGTCGTGCCTATAAATATTAATGGTCACTCTGCATGCTGTGTGTTCCTACAATGGGCTCACGGGACAGTTTGCTTTGAACCAGAGAAAACATGAAAATGACCCTATTTTTCATCCTCCCCTTCTCGCTTAATGCCTTCGTAGATAATTGGCGTTTAGCAAAGGCCAAGTCAGCATTTCCACTTCTTGCTCGTATTTTCTGGGGTTTGTAACTTAGTCATAAAAATTCACTTAAGGCGGCAGCTTGGCAGGAAAGGGATCAGCATACCAGCTAATGCTGAAAATTTATTTAGACCTCAACGTTTAAAAGTTCGAGCAAGCCATTTTGGAGATCAGTCAACATGACCTCTCACCCTGGGAAAATACACAGGCTGGCCAGAACTGGGAATATCACATCCACCTAGGATGCAATTCCCCTTTGTGCAGAGCCTGTTAATCACATTACTGCTGTGCTGACTGAAATTGCAGCAGAGGCTGCGCAGAGAACTCGCTGAAAAACAGTTTCTGCCCTACAGAGTGACATATTACAGTAACATGGTTTGCTGGTGGGTAAAACAAGCAAAGCAAGAGTTGAAATGGGAGTGAACAAGCAGAGAAATGCCCCAGCTCAGTGGCCACGGGCCAGCATGTGGTGTTCAAGCCATCAGTGCCTAGCAGGAGACCAGCAGTGGGCATGAGCAGAGCAGCCACCCAGCATGGATGGAAAAGCATCCACAGGCATGCAATGGGCTGTCCCAAAGGTGTGATCAGTGCTGGCACTGTGGCCCACGCCACAGCAGAACCTGTTTGGCTGGCTCTGGAGGCAGCACAGGGCCCCAGAGCCAGGGAGCTGCTCAGCTGGTCTGGTGGTGATGTGGGAGTTCCTGAGACTGGCACCACTCTCCCCAAATTTTTCCTCCTGCCTGGGAGCTGCCTGGGAGCTCTTTGCTGGCTGCGTGCTGTGGAGCACTGTCACCCTGAATTTTCCTGCTTTCCAGAGTTTGCAGTTTGTAGTGGAGATTCTCACCCAGCTTCATGTAAACTCTGTAGATATTTAGAACTTCTCTATTTTGTTTACGTATTTCTCCTTGCAGAGGAGGAATGTGATTGATGGTGATGCTCACCAATGAGGTCAAGAAGGTGGCGACTTGTTGTAGCCAATCTTTTGCCTTCTGGCCAAAATGTATAAAAGATAGAGTCAGAAATTAGAATGAAGCTTTTCCTGCCTGACCTTCTGTGTCTGCCTCGTTCTTGGTGTGCCTGAAATTGCCACAGAGGCAATCAGCAAGGCCACCCATGGGGCAGTGAGCAGCAGTGCTGGGGAGTGGGCATGTGGAATTAGCTGTTCCTTGTTGATCATTTGTTGTGATGTT
Organism: Argya squamiceps; assembly: GCA_037834095.1. Classification (NCBI taxonomy): domain Eukaryota; kingdom Metazoa; phylum Chordata; class Aves; order Passeriformes; family Leiothrichidae; genus Argya; species Argya squamiceps. Next base: position 154,017 of record JBBMKD010000103.1, read on the forward strand.
CAATGGGAGATGGAGGAATATTGCCTTGAACTGGTGAATCCACTACTTAACCCATGAGCTGTTTCAAACAGAGAATGTCAGTGGCTGATCCAGAGCAATCCACAGACATGCCCAGTGTGCCTGTCACTGCCTGTTTCTAGGGAGGTACAGCTCCAGCTGGATCTGTACGTGGTACAAGCACATTGACAGAGCCTTTGCTCTTGGTTCCAGGCTCCTCTCCTGTGCAGTCACCCAGGGAAAGTCTGTGCTGATAAATTAAGCAGTGCCTGGACTTCTCTCTTGTTACAATGCCTGGAGTATTGCACTGCAATTTTTAGCTCAGACCAGGTGCATTTCAGGAGCCAGCATGGGCCAGGGACTGCTCCTTATTGGATGCCTGGATGTGTCCATGCACGTTTGGAGAGTAAGAATTTAACAGGAAAACCTTGACCATTCTGTGCCAGCTGTTCTCTGAATGCAGGAGAATGTCCCAGGCACGTTTGATTTACTAGCACAGACTCAGCCACAGGACAGGGGTCCCCTCAGCCTTTTGGAAGCTGTGGTTCATTGAGGCCAGGCAGCTTTTCTCATCATATATGGCCTGCCTGGAGAATGGAGTTCAGGAAGTCATCGGTGAATAGGTTAAATAAAGTAGACGCCAGCACTGAGTTCAGCAGAAGTCCATTATCTGGAACCTATTGGTGTTGATTTTCTGGCCTGGAGCCACCTGAAAGAATCTATCTCAGGGCATTAGCTCAGTTACCATAACAACTCATCTAGGAACAACTCCTGACAGCTCCAAGAGCAGACCAAGGTCCCACGTTGTATATTGTGGCCACTCTTAGGTCAAAATAAGCATGTCCAGGTTCCTCCCTCTCCTGCAATCCAGCCTCAGTGTCCCTTGTGAGTGTCAGTCCTTATAGAAGCTTTGACATGCTTGGGAACCTGTTTTATTTTTCAGAGGCTGCTCAGTCTAGTTTTCCAAAGGTCCATCCACTCAAGGATGGATATTTTACCTCCTGCCAGAATAGCAAACCCATCCATCCTCGGGGAGCCCATTGCATTCCCTTTTTGACATTTATTTTACAGTGTCTGATTTTTTTGGAACAGAAAACTATGACTGAACCACTTGTACAGGGTCCAGTTTAGCTGATGCTAAACTCCTGCCTACATTTGACTCTGTGATGACACGAGGACCAATGACAGGTACTGGGCAGTGGCTCACTCCACACTCACATCACTATCCTATCACCCCTGCCCACTGGCACTGGAATTGCCTGGGATGCAGTCACCAAGCACAGCAGGTGATGTTGGACCTCTAGAAACAAAAAAAACAAAAAAACACACACACACACAAAAAACCCCAAAAAAAACCAACAAAAAAAACCCCAAACCAACCAAAAAAAAAAACCCAAACCAAAACAAAAAACCCCCAAAAACAAAAAAAAACCACCCCAAACCAACCAAAAAAACCCCAAAAAACCCAAAAAAACCCCCCCAAAAACCACAAAAAAACCCAACCAACCAACCAAAAAACAAAAAAACCCCCCACACAACCAAAAACCAAAAAACAAACAAACAAAAAAATAGAGTAATGGGATCTACACAGTTTGGCCCTGAAAGCTCAGAGCTGCAGTAAGTTCTTTACTCTGAGTTTCAGTGTGGTTTTGTGACTCCTGCTCTTTGCACTGACCCTCCCGCTCCTGTGGTTTGCTCAGCAATTACTCCTCAGCATGGAGGGGAGACTTTTCACCCCCCATCCAACTTTTACAGCCTTGCCCTGTTAAGCTGAGGCCTAGCAGCAGGCTCTGAGGCATCTCACAGTATGATAACGACCCTTTAAATAGCATTGGGAGTCTCTCTTCTCAGGGAGAACTAATTAAGTTCTTCAGTACATGCTTAGACATATGCTGACCTGGTGTGCCCTTAACAGGTCCGCTTCCACCTACCAGATAAATAATACTGGCTTAAAAATATCCTCCTAGAGATGTGTTACTGAGGCAACAGCCAGGTGGGGGGCTGGCTCCAGCTCAGTGGCTGAAGGTAGTATTTATGTGTGTTACTCACTGGCCAAGCTCTCTGCTGCTGTACTCAGTTAAGTGATTTTTAAGATCTGAAAGCACTGCTGCAGTTGCCTCTGCTGACACCTCACAGCACACAGGCCAGACAGTCACACCTGGATGTAGCTCCTTTAGTTGTTGTTCAGCCCAAGAAGCTCATTTAACAAAAACACAGGGTTGCATCGATGAAGAATGTGGTCCACAGGATTTGAATTTCCTCCCCGTGCAGTTGCATGGGATTGCACTAGATGAAACTGAGCTAATATGTCCCCCAGGGGTCTGTCTTGGCTCTGGGCAAAGAATTAATGAATGGGAAGTACATCCTAAAGTAGGTTTCTTTCTGGTGTGATATGGCCCAGCTTTCCTGGGCTTCTCTGTAGTTGTGCTGATTTATATCAGGTGAGGATTTTGCCCAGTTGGGATAAATCCCCCCTCCTGGTGTTTTATGGGACAGATGTGCTACAGGGTGGGCTCACAGCAAACCCTTGGCCATCAAAATACCCTTTTCAAGAAATTTCAAGTGAAGAAGAAAGTGCTGAAATATGAATCCTGTCCTGGGTTTTACAGAAAACCCAACCAGTGACTGATCTCAGCCTCACTAGACTGATCCTTTGCTAGAACACAGCAAAAACTCCCACCCCAAAGACTTGGAAATTCTCTAAGACCTGGTGAAATATTTGCATCACAGGCTCAGTTTCTTGTCCTAAATTGAAAACATAATTGCAAACTGCAATTCATGGGAGTCAAAAGACTCAGCCCTGCTCTTGCTGGCTCACCAGGTAGGGTGGCTGCCTGGGAGAGTTGCTGTGGGCCATGAGAACCTCAATTGCAGTCCAAGAGAGAACAATGAGCTCTCCGAGCAAATCCCAGCCCCAAAGAGATACCTCTACAAACTTGGAAGAGCATTAGGCTCTGTTCTGGAGACCCCAGGGGTAGCATTGGGTGATTTTTAAGGGTTTTCAGAAGAGTAACTTATAAAATAATTCTACTTTTGCTAAGTTGAGGCTTTCTGTGGAGGGTCTGGACCCCTGTCAGGAAATGTTGATGGACCCATAACCCCAGAAAGTCACCATTTAGTGCTAATGCCTGAGGGTGAATGTGTTGAGAGCAATTCTGTCTGACTGCAAACATTCTCAAAGTGCTCCTAAAACTACAGATCACCCTTTTTCTGAGATGAAAAATGGGTTTCCAGGAGCAGGCACTAAAGAGGAAGAGGCTCCCAGACAGTTGTGGGTTATTTGAAGGAGGGTGAAGGCATCTTCTGTGGGAGGATAAACAGGTTTGAAACCCTGCAAAGTGGCTTGTTCTGACTGACACAGTGTGACTAAAGAACAAAACCAGTCAGAGGATGAGGTTTACCTTCTCCATATGTCAGAGTCGGTGCCTGCTTGGTCAAATGCCATTTTTGATTGCACCTCTACAGTGCTCCAAGCATTTGCCTCTTTCTTATCCAGATAATGCCAAGGAGCAGAGCCAAAGCCATGAGAGATGGGGAGTGTGACAAGGGCTGAAGGGAAGCAGATGGAAGAGACCTTGCCCATGGACAGGCAGCCTGGCCACCAGTGCTGGTAAGTCCCTCCCTGCACGCCAGCTCTGTTCAAAACGCAGCTCCAAGTGTTTTCAGCGTGGTGCCCATGAATAATTAAACCCAAACAAAACAACAAGTAGTGTTTCCTCATCAGCTCACCATGTGGCCCAGGCTGCCAGTGCCTGACTCAGCTCCTGAGAGTCATGAAAGGCCCAGGAAAGGGGATTTCTGCCTGGCTGATGGAGTGAGAAGGAGCTGAGGTGGACTTTGCTTAGGGCCCTGGATGGGGACATGGGACATCTGAGCCTCTCTTGGACTCCTTCTCAGGATTCTGCAGTAAGTTGGTTGGTTTTTGTTTTCCTACATGTAAGTGTGAGATAATTATTTTTCCCTTTCACCCTGTCCATCCAGCTGTAAATAAGTCAGGTTATGGATTGTCTGAGCTCCAGAACGCTTTCTATACAGTGAAGCCCCATTTCCAGGTGACAAGCTCTATGCAGCAAATAAGTGATAAGTGCATTAGAGACAGTCCTGGCAGCCTCTGCATGTCCAAAGGACAGGAGCTGGTTGGTGTTTGTTACAGCAACCACCTCACCTGACCTCAGGGACCCACAGTCACACCAAAACTGCCTCATTTTGGAGCCAGGGTTTATATGGCAACGAGCCTCCTTGTGTTCTTCTATCTGCAGCTGGTCCCCTGCTTTGCCTGCTCCAATAACTTCTGAACCAGCTGACCTGATTCAACCCAATTTGATTGAAAGAGAGAGGTCTCACAGACCCAAGATTCCTGCAATTTTCATGAACAAACAGCAGCTGGATAGAAGAGAGACATTTAAGTTAATATTCTATTGAAGGAAAGGTAATTACACCTTTTGCTCCCTGCCTGTTTTGGGATGCAGCAGCCAGGTGACCAACTGGCATTTAGGTTTGACTGGTCAATCAGTTCCTGCCCAGCTTCAAACCAGCCCCTGCACTTCCCACCCCTTCCCTGAAAAGCAAGAAGCTGCTGGAGCAGACAAGGATTTTGCTGGGAAGGTCTGGAGGGCATCAGGTGCCCTGAGGATATTGCAGTAAGCTGGGAGCACCAGGAAAGGAAGAAATAAAAAGCAGTTGTAAGACAAATCAGTAGAAGAACAAGTTTCACCTGTTCCTTACTCACAGAACAAGTTGATTTTTAGGTTCAAACTTATTTTCAGGAAAAAAAAAATGGGTGTTTCACTAATCTCTACAGTGCTTTCCCCAGAAAATTCCAATGACTGGCAACTTTTGTAAAACACCCCAAATCTGCATTTTCTGGGTTTTTTTGGCCATGAGAAAACATTTGATTCTTTTTTTCCAACACAAACATTTGACAAAATGCTATGGAAAATAGAAATTTTCATTTTCTTTTTCGTAAAGAACGAAAACATTCCCCCAAGACCATACTTAGACTTTGCACAGCAAGAGATTCTAAGACAAAAACATGAACACAGTCACAGGATGAACATCTTTCAGTCCAAGCAACTGGGAATGGACAAAGAGTGGGATGGGACTAAGTGTGGGGAGAAGGAATGTGAGTTTTCCAAGATGAACCAACAAGGCAGGAGCTTGTGGGGGCCTGGTGCTGTTGGGTCAGCAGTCTGTCTATCCTGTCTGTCTATCCTGAAATAATGAATGTTTTGGAGCAGAGCCAGGACTTTCCTGAGTGCTTGGAAAGTGCCTCACACAGCCCTGGGTGTAGTCATAAATAATAATTAAAATTACAATAATAATAATAGCAAAGAGGATGTGTGCCACTGGAGATGGGACACACTGAGAAACAGAGTCCTAAATCTATGCCCCTCATCTAGTAAAGGTACAGTTTGCTTCACAAAGCCTGGGAGACAGGATTTGCCTCCCTGGACTCGATAATCACAGTCTTTTGCTCTGCAAAAGGCAAACTGACCTGAGCTGAATTAGGTCCAGTATCTACTCTAACACCTCCTGCCTGTAGCTGGCAGCTCTGGTCAGCTCTGGAAGGCTTTTTGCAGCTCAGGGGGATATCTGGAAAGACTAAATTAACTGTGGTGGTGTGGGGAGCTGCCTGGACTAATGTTTTTTTCAGAGATAGGCTTTGATTGACACTTCAAATCTGCCTGACAATCTTTTATTCTAAGCACAGTTGCTGCCTTTCTTCAGAGCAGGAGGAGCTGGTTTGGTTGCTGTCCTTCAAATGATGCATCTTATCACAAGGGAAAAAGTAGGAAAAAAACCCCACAAACCACCTAGAAAGAGCCACAGGACCAGCATAAAAAGAGGTAAAACTGACTGGATCTATTTGAGGTATTTCTGCTTTTTTCCTCTATGCCACAACCCAATGCAAGACACTTGAGAACAGGGGCTGTGCCCTGAGGAACAAGAACTGACTGGTTTGTTTTGGGTTTTTTTTGTTGTTTGCCTGTTTATTGTGGTGTTTCCTGCAAGAGATTTGTTTAATGCTTTGCTCACAGAACTGTGCAACTCTTTAGCGATGAGAGAATCATGGAATACCCTGAGTGGGAAGGGACCCATGAAGATCATTGAGTCCAGCCCCTGTCCCTGCACAGACCCCCCAACAGTCCCACCCTGGGCACCCCTGAGAGCAGCATCCAGGTGCTCCTGGAGCTCTGGCAGCCCCAGGGCCAGGAGCATTCCCTGGGGGAAGAACCTTCCCCAACATCCAATCCAAACCCCCCTGACACAGCTCCAGCTGTCCCCTAACATTTCCAGCCCCAGTGCTGGGCAGACAGAGGGATAACCTCTTTTACTCAGTTGTTTTACTCTGCCTCTTCTACTTGTCCTCCCCATGCTGCCTCTTACTCCTAGCTGCAGGTGTCCTTAATGCTTGCTGAGTGGTGGGATCACTCACAACAGGTGGAAGCCACTTTTTATTGTGCCATTTAGACATTGGGGGTTTACCTGAGTCTGGCCAAGAAGGTTGGATCACCAAATGGGCAGAGATATGCTTTCAATCCTCTTCTGGACACACGTAGGGGAAAAATAAGTTTTTCCTATTTGAGATGTCCTGTCTATCCTTGCTTTTTCTAGGTCCTTCAAAACCAACCAGGCTCTTTGGAGTTTTGCCTTTCTGCAAAAGGCAAACTGACCTGAGCTGGATTAGGTCCAGGATCTCCTCTAACACCTCCTGCCTGTAGCTGGCAGCTCTGGTCAGCTCTGGTCAGCTCTGGAAGGCTTTTCACAGCTCAGGGGGATATGTGTGAAGACTAAATTAACTGTGGTGGTGTGGGGAGCTGCCTGGATACCAGAAGAGATGCTGACAAGTAAGAACTACTGTGAAATGGATGTTTCCCTTGTTGTCTGTGAACACAGGTGTGGACAAGACCACTGGAAGGTGTGTTAGGTCCTGAGTGTATTGCAAGATGGAGAAGTTTGCAAACTTCACAGGGCTGCTCTGTGGATGGGACTGCTGATTGCTGGGACTGTTTACCTTTGGGATCCTGCTGCTGCTGGAGCATCACAGACAGGATTATCCAAAGCACTGCTGTTTTACCTCCACCTTGGAGCTGCAGCCAGGCCTTTCCAGCAGCTCCTTCTCTTGAGCTTCATGAGCAGAAGACAAGCCCAGACAGGTCATCTCCACCAGTGACTGTGCTCCAGTCAGGCAGCTCAGGCTGGGGCATGTTTCAGTGGCTCCTCTGTTGCTTCTCCTGTACCTGAGACATGCATGCATCAAATGTTTCAGTTCACAGGGCCATCAGCTTGCCAGCTTTCCTCGCTAAATTTACTTCTTAAAGTTACATCAGTGCTGTATCCAGAGGGAATGCAGGAACAGATGCAGCTTGTGAAGTCTGGCTTTAATTCATTTAATTTTCTGCCCTGCCTACTAATCAATGAGTCTGCACTGGAGGCTCTGGGAATACCACGGGGTTTTTCCACATGCAGGAGAATCCAACACAGTGGCTGAACTCCTGAGGTCTCAAGCAGGCTGTGTCACTCTCCCTTGAGGCTGCTTCATTATGGATTTCCCTCCCCCAGCAGCATTTGCAGACACTCTCCAGCCCATGGCAGCTGCACCTCATTTTCTTCCAGCTCTGCTGGCACAGGGCAGCTCTGTCACATCATCCTCTCTTAGCCTGTGTGGCATTCCCTCCTGGAAGTTCTCTCCTTCAAGGTTTTCAGCCCCAGGCTTTGCTTTTCAGGGCCATGTGCTTCTTTTTGGGAGCTGTGCTGTGTCAGACACGCTGCTGGGGCCATTTGGGCCTTGTCACCTCCCAGGGTGGGACCAGCAGAGCCTGGCAGGGGCTCCTTTCTCAGGGCCCTGAGAGTGTCACCTCCAGGTGTCCCTTCTCCAAGGACCAGTGGCATCATCTCAGCTCAGTGGTGCTGTCAGGCACTGCCTCAGACATTCAGGAAGGGCCAGTGAAAGGGTTTCTGGCACTTTTGCTGTGTTTAAGCAGACTTCCTCTGTACTGGTGCAGTTGTTTGAAAGCAAAACAAGTGAGAGGCTCCAAGTCAGAAATACAATTTAATAATAATAATAATAAAAAGGTAAAATAAAATAAATGCAATAATACAAAAGACCACTGACAGAGTCAGAATACAACCTGAGTGGGATGATG
>JBBMKD010000103.1:162260-172844 GCA_037834095.1 Argya squamiceps
CTCCCCCTGGGCGGAGCATCTCACAATGGGATGATGAGTCACACAGGGGGTCCTTGATGGCCCATTAAAGAGAGAGAACTCCCGGTGGGAGTTATCTATGCAGAAGACCCATTAACAAAAGACCCGTTAACAGAAGACTCATTAACAAAAAACTCATTAACAGAAGACCCATTAACAGAAGACACCTTAACAGAAGAGTGAGGGGGAACCTGGAAGAGCACCGCTTCAAAAACTGGCCTCAACAGTTGATGAAGATGGTGATAGAATACTTTGTGCATATCTTATACTACAACCCAGGACAACTGGGTTTTGTTTTTTTGGTTTTTTTTGGGCTCCCATTAATTCCAGGCAGCGCTGCTCTGTTGTTTAATCAGCTGGTGTCACAACTCCAGGAAGGCTGCCTTTGCCTGGCGGTACCTATTTTGTGATACCACTGCTTTTACCTCACACATTATGATCTGTAACAGATTGCTCTTTGCCTGCTAAAATGGACAATTAGGATCCAGTTGTAATGCAAATCGCCCAGTAGAATAAAAGCCTGTGGGGAACAAAATCCCGAATAAGTAGTTATTGTCAGCCTTTGTTATGGCATGATGACTTCAACTCTGCTCCTGCTCTGCGAAGGGTCGGGAGGAGAGAATCTGTTGTGCCTTTGTGTTTTATGGGCAGGAGCTGCCTTTAGGCACTGGTGGCCCTGATAGTGTGTGTGTGTGCAAACCTAACACGGATTCCACCCACACTGGAAGAAATTTGATGATTGCCTTGTTTTTTCAAGGCTCTGTTTTATATACTACAGGCCAAACCCGTGGGGTAATTGCCAGTCTCTGCACGGGGGCTGAGATGACGTGATGAGAAAGAAGCAGAGAGATGCTGAAATTTTCAGTCTGCTACATAATGTGCTCCTAATCCTGATGGCCTTGTAATTGTGGTGCTGTCACTGGTGCAGTCGCAGTTGTTCTTGTCACTGTTTTCCCATGTTTTGGTGCTAAATGTTGTAAATGAAGAGAAATGTTTAGATTTGTAAAGGAATCTAAATTTACTGTGGAATTAAACACACAGGAGCCTGAAAAGTCAAATGGAAGAGGTATGTTTTCATTTCAAATGGCAAGTTTCATTTCAAATGGCAATGTAAAGCGATATTTTGTTGATACAGCTGCTTTTACTGCAGATCTGCTTTGCATTTCCCCAGGCCATGGGTAACAAAGAATGAAGCTGAACGTTTTCTCATCCTTGAGAGCTGAGGTGGAATATCTGTGTTTATAAAGTGTTAGAGCTGGCAGTCAGGAGGTCAGTGCTGTAAGGGTTACCTGAGTTTGTGCCCTACCTGTGAGATCCAAAGTGAGAACAATGCCTGTCCATATCTCATGGGAATGGTGCCTTCCAGAGGAAGGAACGAGTGTGAGAGGTGGTGAAGCCAGATGGATGAGCTGAGTTCAATGTCCTCCCAGAAGCTATGGCAACATAACTTGTATATCTACTCAGAAAAGCCTTTGCAACTACCATAAATGACTTTAAATGGCCTTATTTTCCTGCTAGCAGTGAAATAAGCAGCTTCAATGGGGAGGAGTAAATCCACTTGATTACACATGTAACCAATAACGCCCTTATTGGTTATTACTAATAACCCAATCTGTTACTGGTAGCCTGGCTGCTGGAACAGGCAGTCTTATCTGCCAGGGAATAACTGTACTGCTCCTAAATTTCCAATTACAACGGAACAGGGGGAGTCAGAAGGGCCTCAAGGGAGGAAACTCAGTAGGAAGCAAAGTCAACATGGAACACTTTGGTTATAAACAACGTGTGTGACAAATGAAATGCACTGGGGCCAGTCTGTCTTTTGAGGAGGATTTCTGCCAGGCAAGGCTGAGCTCCTTCTGTCCTGACACTTTCCTAAGGTCATCCATGGTGTTTGTATGTCAGGTCATGGGGCGGTGGAAGTGTTGGCTTAATCTTCTGGAGGAAAGAGGGGCCTCTAAACCTTGGATGTGCAAAGCAGCTCAAGCTCAGGGCTTCAATCCAGGATTTAGATGAAATTTCTCCATTGAAATCACCGGCAAAGCACCTGATCACCACAGCAGGAGTGTTCTCACACAGCAGCGCCCTGGGAAATTCTCTCTTGGAACAGATCAGATTCTGCTCCTATTTATGCAATTATAAATTCAGCGTAGCTCTGTTTGAAACAACTGTTTTCATCCAATGCAAATAAGATCAAGATCTGGCCCAGGCTGCTTTTGTACACAATGGAAACTGACTGAATTATGGAAAACAGGAAACAAATCTAATGTAAATCTGAATGGAAATATCATGCACTCTGTTACATCAGAATAAATTGGAAGGAAGTCTGTTGATTCTAGTGGAATTCATCTGGATTTACACCAGACTGTGGCTCAGCATTTGTCAGCTGGCTGCACACTGACATCAAAACTCAAACCATGCTCCCTCATCTGAACAGCTTTGAACATTTTCACCCCTTTCCTTTATATTTAAGCAGTTGCCTCTGCATCCTGGTGGCTGATTAGCCTTTTCAAACAAATAAACCCCTGCAAACAGGCTTCAACAAATAAGCCTTGCTCTCACTAGCCTTTGCAGAATCTAAATGATGAATATGAAATATGAAGTACTGAGCTTGGGCTTAGAATCACTTAAACCTGCTCCTGCTCCTCTGTGTTCACACTTTAGAGCAGAAGGATTGAGCTCGTGGGGGGACAGATCTTGACAAAACCATTCTGATTTCCCCAAAGGAGAGAAATCCCAAAGGCAAATTCATTGCTCTCTCACCAGTACTGGCCAGCAGTTTCCTAGGATGCACAGGATTTACCCTTCAGCAGATCAGCAAAATTCATTCTTTCCCTCTTGCTGTCTTCAGGCAGATGGTCAGAATGGAGCCAAACCCCTCCCTAATGGATTTAATAGGGAATCTAATTAATTTATTAGGGAATTGTGTCACACTCTGTTTCCACAGGCAAGTTCCTGCTCAGGGGAACATGGGAACCTGTGGGTACTTTTCATGGGAAAGCAAGAGGGTTAATTAATGCCTGAGCAACAAATGTGACTCCCTGAGTGAAAATCACTGGAAAAACACAATATCTGAGCAAGACCATAGCCACATCAGCCCTTCCCTTGATTCTCGTATACCCCAGCTTCTTCCTTAATTCAGTTTTTAATCTCTGCTCATGTTTCTCTTCAGATAATTAGTAAAATGCATCTTAATTAAAACAAGAGGAGGAGAAGACACACAAACAAACAAACAAACAAAAGCCCTAAGTCAATGGGATTCAGGGAGGGGCAAAGCCAGTATTCAAATACAAATCTTGAGCCAAACATGATAATAACAGTTATGGAAAGTGTATCAAAGGTAAAGAGTTTTCTGAAAGTTGGATAACTTTGCCTGTACACCTTTCTGAAAAAAGGGACTGGCTAGAGCCTGATGTCTGAGTGCCACAGAGCCTGACCTGAAATCAGTCTCATGGGGACAAGAGCTGGGGAGTTGTGTGGTCAGTAGTCTTTGTTTTTCTATTTCTCTGCTCCTGATTTTCTGTGTGATCCTCAGGAAATAATCCAGGCAAGATTTTCACAAGTGGCCCCTGTCTGTGATGTGTGAATGTTCAACCTGAGCTGTGCCTGATCACCATTTAGCATCAGAGCACGTGTGGATCTCAGCCACAGGATCTGCATGTGCCAGCCACTCCCTCTCAAGAGTCCTCACGTCCCCATCTGTAAATTGATAAAATAAATACTTGCCTGATTTTATAAAGCTATTAAATGAAACAGAGGCTTTTGAAAGACCTGTGATTTTTATGGCTTAGTTTTGCTTAGGTTTATTCCCAAGCCTATGTTCAAGGCCAGGTTGGATGGGGCCCTGAGCAATCTGGTTTGCATTTCTGCCCGTGGCAGGTGCTTGGAACTGAATGAACTTTAATGTCCCTTCAAACCCAAACCATCCTGTGATTCTGTGATTCCTGCAGGTGAGCTCTGCCTAATTTGTGAGAGCTTCCTCACTGCTGCAGGCCCTGTGTGGAATGCAATGTCTTTGCTATCTTGTTTCTGCCCTTCACAGCATCATCACCTGGAATAAATAAATAAATCCCCACAGCCAGGATGCACCTGCCAGTGGTGTGGTTGATACACAAAAGAGAAACTCCAGCTCACTCATTATCACAGCCTCTTTAACTCTGTTTGCCATGTACCACAGGCTCATTCCATCCATGCCAGTGGAGTTGGCACGTGTGAACTTGGAAGCAGAGAGAGCATTAATGGGAAGGAGCTGGGAGTCAGCCCAGTCTCAGCTCTCTGAAGGGCTGCACCACATGCAGTCACACCATCACAGAATTGTGGAATGTCCTGAGCTGGAAGGGACCCACAGGATCACTGAGTGCAGGTCCTGGCCCTGCAAAGACACCCCAGCAATCCCCGCCCTGTGCCTGGGAGTGTTGTCCAAAAGCTCCTGGGGCTCCTTGGAGAGTCTCAGCTGCATCACTGGTCTTTACTTGCTGCCTGTAAATGATCCAAGTGCACAGGAGAATAAAGCTGATATTGAGGTGGATGTAATGGGGCCACCAAATAGAGTCAAGAGAGAATCACAATTGCAGAGACATTTTCTGCTCCAGCAGTACAAGAAGATGGGGGGCAGGTTTTTGTGTGTTTATAGGAGTAAAACTCTTTAAGCAAGGACCTTAAAAGTGGGAATAATTATAATTTACTGTTCACACCATGGAGTGGGGAATCAGGCCCAAGCTTGTAGCTACAAGTTTTAGCCATAAATGCTGTGGACTGAGATTTACTGAGTCCAATTGATTTCAGAACTGCTTTCCCCAGCGAATGGCACTGTTTTATTCCAGTATGGTTGTGAGACCCTATACTTGATTCTGATTTTATATCCTGAAAAATCAAGTGATTTTTGGTGGGTATATGCATGACTTACTTGCATATGCATGTAACATGCCTTCAAGAGCTGATACAACCTTGATAAGATTCTTATTTAAGTTATTCTTCTAATTAAACCCTATTATGTTGGGAAGAATTCTTTTTATTTCCTCACAGAGACTCTGTGAACACTGAGCTGGGTCTTATGGCAGGAATCAGGTTTGCCCCTGATGGCAATAGAACAGGTTAGCCTGTAAACCCAGAGTAAATTTGCAAACTCCATTTGTTAAAAAGAAATGCATTAATGGATTCTGTGACTGATCTCCTGAAATGTCATTTGAATGGTTTTGACTGTGCGTTTGTTTTATTCCTGGGAAATTTCACAGTACAAAAAGACTTTTATTTTCCCTTCTTCATTTGCCAAGAGTCTCTTTGAAAGTTGTTTGTTATATAGACTGAGGTTTGGGCCAGATCTTTAGCTCACATAAGCAGATGCATCTCTACCGACTGCTGTAAAAATATTCTGATATACCTGAGCTGAGGATCAAGGACAAGGAAATGAAAGAAAGAAACTGGTAGGAATAAAGCTTTTTGACCAGGGGAGAAGTTACTGCAGGAAACATGTTATTTTCTAAAAAGGAAATAAATAAATAATAATAATTTAAAAAAAAATCTAAAATTACAAGCTTATTCTTTGGGATATAAATGCCTAGAACAAGTCTTCCTGACCCAGTGCCATTCTTCTATCAATCCCTTTTTGTGCTGTTAATTTGAGACCTTTCCCACTGCTTTCCTGCTCTGCCTCCCAGGGCATGTGCAGGAAACACTGGGTGGTTTTAATTAAAATATTCCACTGTGAAAAAAGTAAAAAAAAAAATGAAATATAAAGTCTTTGCTGACAGTGAATTGGAGAATGTGTGCTATGGAAGAGTCTGCATTATTTTAGATTATTTTAGTGCTTCTGAAAGCAAATGCTCAAAAGCCAAATGCTGAGAATGCAACAATTAACGTTTTTGGGGTCAGATGTGCTTGGATCAAGAAGAGACAGGGACACAGGGCAGATATGGGAGCAAGGAGAACAACCCATAGACTAATGAGACACTAACATGGGCAATAAAAGGAGAAGAGAAGGGAAAATGAGTTAACTGAAGCCTTGGTCTAGCCCTGAGCTCATTAGCACGTGCCCAGAGAGGTGTTCAGAAGGACTCTGGACATAAAATCATGAAGAAAACCTGTATGACAATGGAGAGGGTAGAAAAATCTCAATTCAGGGCTTAAGCCAGGGTTATTTAAGCTCTGGATACATTGGGCTAGATCTGCTAAGTTCTGGCTGCTTACAACTTCCTCTGAAGCTTTTAGTGCAGTAAAAGGATGCTGGAAGAGAGGAGTCTCCTGCTGCCAACCACCACCATCACTGGGGAGGTGACTCTTTTGTAGTTTAATAGTGGGTTGTCACTTTTCAGGCCTGTCAGTGCAGTGCCTTTCTCCCACAGCCAGGAGCTCATTTCGGGGATATGAAAGAGGACAGAGTTGCTTTTTTCTCTTAAAAGGAGAGAAGAAATACTCCTCCTGACAGGATCCCAGTGAAGGTGCTGGACTATCAAATTGCTGGGAGAATTCCATTAAAACCATTAATTGTGATAATGACAAAAAGCAACACAAGCAAGGATCTTAAAAATGGGAATAATTATAATTTACTGTTCACACCATGCAGTGGGGAATCAGGCCCACATCTCCACATCTACACCTCCACATCTACACTGAGAGGTGATGCAGGAAGGGTGCCCTTGGTGAGACGTAGGGCCAGACCATGGAACAGCTGCAGGTGCTTGAGGAAGGAAAACTGGACCAGGAGATGCCAGTGCCCTTTGCTATCCCAGCTTCTAGGAGCTCATGCTCTTCCCAGCACTTCTTCTCCTTCCTGTTGCTATTGACTGAATTATTGTTTCTATTTTCTGTCACTTTGAGCAAGGGGAAAGGAGAAGAGGCTGGTCTACAAACAATTTTCAGTGTGCTTCCCTGTCTGTCTCCTCCCTACAAATAGTTGTTTTTTTCTTAGGGATAAAGGCAGAAGATAATTCCTTTAAGTGGCAATTAAGCTCCAGGTGGCTGTAGAAAGCTGCAGCTTTCTCCAGCTCCTGCAAAGACACAGCTTGAGTCCCAGGTTTCCCTACTTCCCTAAACCAGGAGATTTTTTCTTTCCTGGCTTTGTTTTGTGTTTGGTGATTATTATACTTCTCCAGGGTAGCCCAAAGTGATTGGAGCAGCAGGGAAAATGACAAGCTGAGGATGCTCCATAAACTGGCTGTGCCCTTTTTTCCGAAATGCACTGATTTCATAGAGCAGGGAACAGTTTAATCTCAATCCTGATTTGAACACCTCACGTTTCACCTGCAAAACCTCTGTTTCCCAAGCAGTGAGCCCAGTCCAATTTCCTTTCACCCCTGCTGCTCTGGCAAGCCTTAGGAAAAGACTACATCTTGTTGGATGGAACACTGAGGGCTGGTGGAGCAATACTTGTGTTCCAAGACTCCAAGTGAGTCTCATCTGCAGACTTGTGTGATGGCTTTGGCTCATTAGCTAATGAGGTTAATGAGAACACCTGTATGAGCCATCTGACAGGAAGGGGCTGTGTCCAGCCCTGGTGATGGCTCGAGGTGACACAGCAAGTCCCTGGCAGAGCTGGCAGCCAGCAGAGCACAGCAGGGCAGAGTTTCTTCTCCAGGTCTGAAGCCATCTCACCCTTTGGGGCAGGTGGATGGACACAGACATGGGCACAGGTGTGAGCTCAAGGAGATGGGTCATATTCAGTGAAGCTTGTGAGGCTTGAGAGCTTCAGAGCCAACCCACACCTCCACCAGCAAAGAAATGTGAGCCACTGACTCTGAGAATCCTGTTTTCTCAGACAAGCTGACTATCAATGGCATCTAATAGCAGAATGTTACCATTTCTACCTAGTTTTAATGATTTATCACCCCTGAATTATGCACCATGGGTGACAGTAATGTTCTCTGATGTGGACAGGTGGATGGAATCACATCTCTCTCTGTATGGCGTGCTAACAGAATCAGAATTAATATTTTGTCTTGCCTGGCTTATCTTAGCTGGCAGTAGCTATTATTTCACCTACTCTCTCTTCTCCCTCTCTGTCACAACTGAAATAATTTGAATTTGAGCTACACTTGAAGCAGGACTCACCTCAAATCAGATTTCCAATTCCTTGACCTCAGTCCAACCCCAACGCCATCAGTCTCCACTGAGTCCAGGCAAAGTCAGTCGTGTAATGGGATGGATCAAGCAGGGAGAAAACATTTTGTGGGTGACTGCAGATGCTTGCACACAAGTACATTTGATTTTGACATGCCAATCAGCATGGGAAGGAGTAAGTGAGAAGCTGCTCCACACCAGGCAGCAAACACACAGTGCCATGAGCACGTGCAATCCCTCCTGGGGATCCCAGAGACATCCTGAGTGTGTCAGGATCCTGTGCAGTCCTGCTGCAGGGCTCCCAGTGTGTCTGGGCACACCTGGCAGGGAAAGCAAAGAGCATTTCATTACTCACAATGTGCTTTTCCCCTTTCTTTTTTTTTCCTTTCTTTTTTTTCCCTTTCTTTTTCTGTGCTGTTCCCACTAGTGCTGAATTACAGTCACCACGACCTGTTCCTGCCTTCCAGTGTGGGATTCTGTGTTGTGTTAGATTCTACACATAATTGCATTGTTTGCCTTCTTTATTTCCCTTTCTCCTCCCTGCTCGTGGTTGTTTGTTTTCTCTTCATGTGTGGCATAAAAAGGCTGTTTGAAGAGAAACTACCCAATACAAATGGAAAGGAATGTTGCTTTTGGAAGATCCAACTGAAGCCTGAGCAGAACTGATAGTAAATTATGAATTAGCTGGAGATTTTTATCACTTCTTTTCTTTGTCCTTACTTTTTCTTGTCTTTTTTTTTCCCTCCCTATGTGTTTTTTTAACCCTAATTAAAATGTGCTGGGCACAAAAGTGTAATGAAGAGCTGAACTCATTACTTTTGTTTATGGCAAAATCCAAGTGGAACAGAACTCTAAATGGGCTCTGGTTGAGTCCCATCTCCCTCTATAAAGAGTGTAATAAATATCAGCCACATTGATTTTCCTTCTCCTGAACCCTTCCTATTTGTTCTGGTCTAAGTGCACTATGTTTTCCTCTGAGGTTCTTCTGCTCTAACTGTTCTATTATCTGTTGTTGTTGTTAATCTGTGTTGGGAGTGTAATTGAGATCCTAAGAGGGAGGTTAAGAGAAACCCCCTCAGGAAGGCATCAGACCTACATGAAGAAAGAGAAAAAATAAAATAAATAACCCAAGCCATTGAGGCCAACTGCACCATTTACCTGGTTGAGCCATTTCCTTCAAGCAAGGACTTTCATCCACTCCAGGCTCAGTTCTCTTTCTGTAATTAGTTCTCTGTATGTGTTTTTTAACTTCAGCTTGATTTTTGCATTGATTTCTTTGCCTCAGGGGGACATTTACCTGTTCATTCCTTACATCTGATTTTCCCACTGCCTGCAGTTATCCACTGAACTGGTGTTACAGGCAGAGGTAGGATGTGGCCCCTTTTCCTGCTGTGATTTAACCTGGCCCCAGGGACACAGGTACATGTTGGGGGTGATGTGGGAGATGTCTCAAAGCACAAATGCTTAATTCCCCTTGGGTTTCCCAGGGAATGAGCATGACTGAAAGCTTCCTGAGAGATGGGGAATCACATTCACCCCACCTCAGACATTGCTTTCCATCCTCCTCCAACCCCCCTGATCTGGGCTCTCTCTGTCCTGAGCAGTTGAACTCCCTGTTCCCCTGGTTTGGCCACTGCCTCAGGGGGGTATTGCAAATACATGGAATCCATTATTGCCTGCTTGCTGCACCAGTCCCCAAATCTCAGCAGATAAAAGAGTTCTTAGTGTTTTCTTAATGTCTCTTTGTAGTTTATTAAAGGCCTAGGAGGCACCGAGGGGGAAATGAGAATGTGACTCAGAAATCCCTGTTCCCAGCCACGTGCTTCCTTCACAATCTCGTTTGTAACCAGACTATTAAAAGTGAATTATCTGAGCCGAGTGGCAACACTGCAATGGAAGGGCTGGGGGCAGGGAAGCAGCACTTCCCTCTGGTGCCTCTAGATGTGAGCAGCTTAGTTCAGCCACTTTCATCTGCCCCTTTCTGCCCAGGTTGGATTTTTGCCATTATTACGGGAGGATTGTTTGCACTGACAGTTGCAGACAAGTGGCAACACTGAAATGGAAGGGCTGGGGGCAGTAGTTCAGCCACTTCCATCTGCCCCTTTCTGCCCAGGTTGGATTTTTGCCATTATTTTACAGGAGGATTGTTGGCATTGACAGTTGCAGACATGGCTGGCTTTGTTTTTCCCCCCAGACCTGATGAAAAAGTGTCCCTCTTGGCTGCCACGTGGGGATGTTTTTGTGGCTGACACGGAGCTGGGGAGAGGAGAGGGAAGTGCCTGTGAAGTGCCAGCTCTGCTCTGACAGCTCCACTTGCCATTGTTATAGATATATATTACAAAGTTGGCTTTTGGCAAGGTGTGTGCTATATGAATAATAACATTGTAGTAAGAATATAAGGTTTTTATTTCTGCTATTAGCAAAGAAAACTAGGCACAGTGGTAGTAGTTGATATAGTGTGCTTAAACTGTCTGTTTGGTCGGGATAACATCCAGTGAACATGTAAAGAAGACC